>JALIDW010000019.1:0-177945 GCA_023079495.1 Xylaria sp. L1 SY-2022 | reverse complement strand
TGTCGAATTGGACATCGCCAACTGCCGCCTACGCTTTCCGAAGTCCCTGCCGGCCGACTCGGGAGCACGCTCTGACATAGTCCTCCCATACACCCGCCTCCTACCACAGCCGGTAGACCGGAAAAGCCAGGAGGACCTCGAACGTCGCCAGCGACTGTGGGACCAAGCCGAGATCGACGCCGGCATCCGTGAACTGTCCCTTCCTATCACCACGGACAATTCTTGGAGCAAGGACCAACGAGAGAACTACCGGAAAATGGACCGTAACCTCTCCGACTCCCTCCGGTTCCCTGCGCCGACCAAGCGCCGCCGCTCACCAGAACCACCCAGCCAAGAAAGCTAGACCTCGACGTTTGTGTGATATCGGGCCCAGCTTTTGGGAAAGGCCTCAGGCTCGGGTCCCGGCGAGGATCTCCGGCACAAGGTCTCATCGACAGCGGTTGCTTCTCCATCCAGGAGCTCGACTATGAACTGGAACATACCCTCTCCCAAGAGGACCCAGCCACCCAAGCCCAAATCCTGGAGAAGCTCCCCGACGTCTACCGAGGGTTCGCCGATGTGTTCTCGAAGAAGCAGAGCGATGAACTGCCTCCCCATCGGCCCATAGATTTCAAGATTGAGAGAAAGAACCCCGAAGTCCCCCCTACGCACTCGACCCTTATACGGAATGAGCGCGGAACACCTCGCCACGCTCCGCGAATACTTGGCCGAAAACCTCAGAAAGGAATGGATAGTCCCCAGCGCCGCAGAGTACGGTTCCCCGGTCCTCTTCGCGAAAAAGCCTGGCGGAGGGCTCCGCTTCTGTGTCGACTACAGGGGACCTCAACGCGGACACAAAGAAGGACCGCTACCCCCTCCCCCTCATCGGAGAGACTTTGGAACGCATCTCCAAGGCCCGCGTGTTCACAAAGCTGGACATCCGTCAGGCATTCCACCGAATACGTATGGATCCTGCCTCGGAAGACCTCACCACCTTCCGCACCCGCCTCGGTCAGTATAAGTATCGCGTGCTACCGTTCGGCCTTAGCAATGGCCCGGCGGCCTTCCAGCGATACATAAACCAGGCACTATTCCCCCTACCTGGACACCTTCTGCACTGCGTACGTAGATGACATCCTCATCTACTCGGAGGACCCCGCCGAGCACGAGCGACACGTCTCTCAGGTGTTGCAGAAGCTCCGCGAGGCAGGTCTTCAGGTCGACATCCGGAAGAGCGAGTTCAGTGTCTCCGAAACCCGCTTCCTGGGATACATCGTGTCCACCGCAGGAGTAGCGGTAGACCAACGGAAGGTCGAGGCGGTCACCGGATGGGAGATACCTACCAAAGTGAGGGAGCTGCAGTCGTTCTTAGGGATTCTGTAACTTCTACCGCCAGTTCATAGACGGATTCAGCAGGATATCCAAGCCCCCTGCACCGTCTCACGGCCGCGCCCAAATGGGAATGGACCGCCGCGTGCCAGGGAAGCCTTCGACGATCTTAAGCTCGCCCTCACCTCAGCTCCCCTCTTGCACCACTTCCAGGGAAGACCGTGCTACCAAGTTGGAAACCGACGCTTCCGACGGCGTGGTCTCGGCGGCCCTCTCCCAGAAGGGCCCGGACGGTCACTGGCACCCGGTGGCTTTTTCCTCGAAGACAATGTCGCCGGCAGAGTGCAACTACTACATTCACGACAAGGAGCTGCTCGCAATCATTTCGGCGACCCGCGAGTGGGAACATATGCTAGTATCCCTAACCGCGCCCTTCGACATCTACACGGACCATCAGGGCGCTGCAGTACTTCGGAACGAAGCGCAAGCTGACGGCGAGGCAAGCCGGATGGAGCGAACACCTATCCCAGTTCGACTACCTCTTGCACTACCGCCCAGGTCGCCAGAACCTCGTGGCGGACGTTCTCTCCCGTAAGGCGGAGGACCTCGCCACGCAAAAAGCCATCAAGGACCACAGCAGGTCCATCACCCTGCTCCCCCCTGAGCGTTTTAACGGAGGACTTACGGTCGATGAGCGCCAGGCTCCTGTGGCCTCCGACGAGGACCCGCTGATAGCGGACGCCTCGATATTGGCGTTGGTGGGCGACACACCGGAAGCCGTCACCCTGCGAGGGCTTCGCCTGATCGACGCGATCCTCTCCGCCAACCGACACTCGCCACAGCTACACCTGGAACGCGACAAGGCCTCCAAGTCGGACCCTAGGTACACTCTAGAGGACAGTTTAGTCCTGGATAAGGGCCGCCTCCTGGTTCCCGACGAGTCCGACTTACGTACGAGGCTCTGCGATGAAGTTCACAGGGGAAAAGTCTCGAGCCCATCCAGGCCGTAACAAGATGCGTGCAATCCTTGCGGAACGTTACGCCCTGGGCCGGCATGGGGGCGTTCATCGATAGATACGTGGGGAACTGCCGGGACTGCAAACGCAGCGACCCTGTACATCAACGTCCCGCCGGGCTGCTCCAACCGCTTCCGATCGGCGAGCGAGTCTGGCAGAACGTCTCCATGGACTTCAAGTCCATGCCCAAAGACAAACGAGGATATGATGCCATACTGGTCATCGTGGACCGCCTGGGCAAGAGGTCCTTCTCCCTGCCCACGCACAAAACCTGTACAGCCCAGGGAGTTGGCCCAACTCTTCTTCGTGCATGTCTGGCGCATCTACGGGACCCCCGAGACGGTGGTCTCCGACCGTGGTCCCGCAGTTCATATCTTCTTTCCTCGATGAACTCGCTCGTTTGACGGGCGTCGAGCTCCGAAGGTCCTCCGCCGAGCACGCGCAGACAGACGGGCAAACTGAAATCGTCAATCAGTTCATCCAGACCAAGCTCAGGCCATTCATCAGTCACCACCAGGACGACTGGTCCGACCTCCTCCCTTGTCTGGACTTCGCTATGGCCACGCAGCCTCACGCAAGCACCGGGCTGTCGCCATCCGAGGTCGAACTCGGGTTCCTCCCGCGCATGACCTTTGACTGGGCCTCCCGCTCCGTCAACCCTCCCCCGTCCGAGAAAAAGCAGCCGGACGGCCGCGCAGGCCATTGCTCAACGCCGGCGAGACGCAGTTACATGGGCTAGGGCCAATCTGTTCAAAGCCCAGGAGGCCCAGAAAACGCAGGCGAACAAACACCGAAGACCCATCGACTGGGTCCCGGGAGACCTCGTCTACGTCCGGAAGGGTAACTGGCAAACTGACCGTCCTCACGATGGCCTGGACTTCCCGTATGCCGGTCCATATAAGGTGCTTTCCAACCCCTATCCCAATGCGTACGAGATTGACCTTCCGGAGTCCTCCAAGGTCCACCGGATAATTAACGCTTCCCGCCTGGTGAAGGCACGGGACGACCCCTGTCCCAGGGCAACTGCTGGACCCTCCTCCCCCCCCTGATCGTGAACCAAGAACAAGAATGGTCGGTCAGCAAAATCCTCAGCTCCCGCGTGAACCGCGGAAAGCTTCGATATCGCGCCGCCTGGACCGGGCATGACCCAGACCCAACGTGGTATCCTGCCAGCAACTTTCTAAACACACCGCTGGCCATACAAGCATACCACGACGAGTATCCGGACGCGCCTGGACCGCCTCGGCGGCTCACGGAATGGGTTCGTGCTGCGGCGGAAGATAGATTTCTGGAAGCCACGCCAGAGGATGACCTGCCAGTGGCTGGGACCAGTACAACACTACGCCGAAGAAGGGCCTAGGAACGAGTGCGCAACAGGACCGGAGATGTTCGTTTTTGCCTAGCGGTTACCCGCCAGGACTTCTTTATTTTTACGTGTTTTTTTTGGGTTTTTTACTTTTCTACGAAAACATATATGTTATCCTTCCATACCTAACGCCCCTAAAACGCCGCAACACCACTGGAGGTCTTCGCCGCACTTACGCCCTCTTCCGACCGCGCCCTTTCCCCTTGGGAGTCTCCACGGGCTGGGTGGGCGCCGGTGCAGTCTGAACGTGTTGAACAGCCGGAACAGCCAGGAATGTTGTCGCAACCTGGCGGCTGGCACGGATCGACTTCGTTTCTAACTCGGGAGGAGCGTTGTACTCCTTGGTTGCTTGGACTGCCCCCTCTGTCGTCCACCAACGAGACTTCAACCGCAGGAATACTTCAACACCCTGCTCGCGTATGTCGGCGACGTAGTCCGACTCGCCTCCGCGGAACGGCTCTGTGAAGTTACGATTCAACGAAGTCAGCCGGCGGTCCAGGATTTTCAACTCGCGACTCTGTTGCTGTTCAGAGGGTGCCGTGGCATGCAGGGCATCCTCGAAGTCCCTGTCATCCATCGGCTGATTCAATGCTTTTGCCTGCGCGACGTTTAGCGGACTTCTCCGGGGCCCGCCGATTAGCTTACCTGCTGAACCTCGCACAGAAGTACAACGGCCCTCCTCAGCAGCGCAATCTCCTCCTTGACCTCTGCCACCCCTGTCTTCTCGTTCGAGGGGACGCCCTGGTATCGCGCCTCCCCTTCGAGAGCCTTCCGGAAGGCCACGGTGACCTGCTCCAACACGTGGAGCATCCGCCCAAATTCCTTGACAGCGTTGGGCTGCGAACGTTCAGGGGTGGTCCCGTACCTCCTCTGGGGAGGGCTCGCGGTCAGCGTCACCGGCACCTGAGTTCTCTTCGTCGTCGTCGGCATCCTCCACCCGCCTCCGGCGCTCACGCGTGGTCGTCGCGACCGAATAAATCTCAAGGGCCTTCTTGGCAGTCAACACAGCATGCATCGAGATGCGCTGCGCAACACCTCGAAACTCCTCCGGAACCTGGCGGAGTCAGTTAGACGACGACAGCCGGACGGGCCACTCACCGAAATGCACGTCTGGTGCTGTGTCAGACAGCTGGTGCACCGCTTCAAGTTTGTCTCCTTAGCCAAACAAAGGAGACGGAGATCCTTCGCAGACCGCAGGATGCACTGCGCGCACGGCTCATTGGCCTCGATGATGACCTGCTGATAGGACCTCCCACCCGTGGCGGGGCCCTCCGCATCGCGCTCGCGGCCCAGACGGACCACCTTGCGATTTCGGTGCTCCCACCCGGCCCCCTTCGTCAAACTGCCACTTCTCTAAGAAATCCGCACGGGACAACGTCGACGACATCGGGAACGGTTCGGAGGCTTTCGCAGCTGTTCAAAGACTCGGTAACCCTCGCTGGCGCTGATAGACGCAGGACTCCTGGGGGAAGTTGCAGACCCTGCCAGCAGAGGGGGGACCCCCCCTTTTTATAGACCTTCACGGACCTCGCTGGCGGCCAGGCAAGACCATTGGCGACCTGCCAGACCTCCGTTGCCAGGCCACGCAAGCCCCCGCACCGCTGATCCCTAGCGGCAACGGCACAATGACAGCAGGGTGCCGTCATCTGGCTTCTGTTTTTTGCCACCATATCGAACACCGCTGGTGTCTTCGGGTCCGACGTTGTGCGCTCGTCTCCGGGACGTCGCCGAGCTTCCCCGCCCGGGGGGTGGTGTGAGGGCCGGCTCCGGGCAACACCCAGTACCCTCCCTCACGATCACGAAGCTCGCCGCCGCTCTCCGCTACAGCTCCTGGTAGGATCCGATCGGAAAGCGCACCACGGCTAAGGGAGACCTTTCAGACATCCCTTACATGATATGGGATTGCTGTCTCACGCAAACACGGAAGGGTCTCGGATGCGGTGCGCAAACACTCGCCCTCTTCCGACGGGTCAGACACGAGGATGGGACGGCCAGACAAACGGAGAGAAGCCTGTATGTTTTCTGTGTATATAGCAAGTGGCCCTGCGGCCACCTCCGTAGCTTTCCTTCTTCTCTCCTTAAGCTTTTGTTTCTAGTACATAGAAGAATATACTGTAGCCGGCCTGTCCCTAAACTCTGTCCTTCTTCGCCGTGACAATGACAGCATAAAAGTAGTTCCGACACCACAAGTCGCAAGCGGATACAACATCGACATGAACAGCGTCCATATTGGTGATCAGTTGCGGGCAGGAGCAGGGTACGATCGCAGAATCCGTCGTGGCGCCTGGCAGGCAATCGAATGGACGTTTCTTCTAGATACAACGTTAATACATAGCTACCTGCTACAATTAAGGTCGTCGGCGCCATTAAAATGGTCGTGTTTTGAAACGCAGTGTAGATGGCGGCAGGCTGTCTTTGATGGCCTCGTTAAGCTGTTTTACAAAGGGTCCTCGCGCAAGCGGTTTCGTGCCGGGGATCATATCACCCCAATCGGACTTCATAACCACGTTCGGCGCGGAAAAAACTCGCCTTGTTTAGCCTGCCAGGGTGTACGGATTTGCAATATTCGATCTCGCAGTTCGCAAAGAAAGAAGCCTGCAATTCCGTCAGAACGCCAGCCGTTGGCTTCGATTGACAGTAATAAGTGTGTCGGCGCACCTGCAGCTAAAAAACGACGGTTCACTCGGTATGGATGTGATCAGTGCGATGTAGCTCTTTGTAATGACTACAATTGCTGGTACTTCTATCACCAGCCAATCGCTCAATAAAACCAAGTATTCCTGAGTGCTCGCCTTCCTATTCGCTCATACCCCTGTCAGCTACGGAATTGTCGTCTTAGGGCACTCAAGGAGATACCGCACATACCCTAACCGATCTGTATCTGTGGGTCACACCAATGATCTGACTAAGCCATATAGAGGTTAGGGAAGGATTATATTCATGCCTGCAGAATCCTGCCAAAACGTCGTTTTTTGCAGTTTCTGATGTTTCTAATGCCCAAACGATATATCCAAGTTGCCCGAAGCCTCCTTCCTGCCTGGGGGTCTGAAGACCGCGCGGGCAGGTCAAATCGAACCTCCCGGGTCTCCAACCTGCCCGGCGCTCATGCCATTCAATACATATATAAATCGAATCAATACACGCCCAAAATCCAACCCATCCACCTGTCCAACGGGAACGCGAATTGGTATCCAGAGACGAGGCACGTAGTTGTTGGCAAACGTGTAATTCGGACCTGTAGTCTTGGTGGTTAGATGTTGTTCAGTTGCCCGGGTGACCAAACCTACACTTTAAGGTAAAAAACACAAATACGAACTTGACCTGCCCAAGACCCCCTTACCTCCATCTCCAAACAAGTCCGTGATACTGCCTGCGGGCCTGTGATGACTCTCAAGATAGGCAGACCGTGTCGCATCCCGGCCTCTTGTTGCTTTTCAGCGAACAAGGCAAGTCAGTCTAAACCTGGCAGAGAATTGTATTCCCTCGCCAGGACTAGGTTGTTACCTGTGATGACTCTCAAGATAGGCATACCGTGTCGCATCCCGGCCTCTTGTTGCTTTTCAACAACAAGGCAAGTCAGTCTAAACCTGACGATTCCTCGTCAGGACCAGGGCCCGGACTCTTGCGAGTGGAGGGCATCAGCGGACTATTGGAAAATTGGAAGTCAGGGAGGAACGAGGGCGGCGGAGAGGGTGAGACCGCCAGGAAGGACAGCGGCGAGGAAACCAGCACAGCGGTGACGGTTGGGGGGCACCGGCGGCGGCGAAGAGGACAGGGGGCACCGTGGAAGTTAGGGGGCACGGGCAGAGGCGAAGAGGACAGGGGCACCGTGGAGGTTGGAGGCACGGGCGGCGGCGAGGGAGAGGGCGACAGCCGCGGCAGTGGCAAAGACGCGTTGATCAGCGTTTCCTCCAGCCTCTCTATTCTGAGGTCTTGCCGCAACCTTTGGGAGGTTAGCCACGTCACATTGCGGGTTGTTTATTTACCTATCCTGCCGCAACGAGGCGACCTCCTCCCGCATCGAGGTCATCTCCGCGCGGAACGTGTCCATCCTCAGCCTCAGCTTGTCAATCTGCTGCTGCTGGAGATCGACAGGTTCTTCTATCACCTCAGGCACCGTCGCCAGCGCTGTGAGGCGCGTGGGTGCCTGGCGGCGGGTGACGCGGCCGGAGATGACTCTATCTGGCCCGGGCTCAGGGGCATCATTTCTGGGCCGGCGAGGAGGGCGTGTTAGGGGACCTTGTTGAACTCTGCGCATGGTTAACGTACGACAAGGTGATGAAGTTGGGAGACAGGGCACAAACTAGGTATTCGGTAGCAAGCGTGAAGGTGATGTTTATATCAAGAGTGTGTCGTGGGCAACGACGCCCTCAAACTGCAGAACAACGAGGGTTCGTGCCCGTCGACAACAGGAAGGGCGTCCCAGACCGCCGTTTGGCAAAAGAATCGATGTTTGCCAGCGAGAGATGCCATATCAATGTCTTTTAAGCCCTTTGGCGCGTCGGGAGTGGACGACCTGTTGTTTGTTGTGGCAACCTGTGTTGCTGTGGCAGTCGTGCCAAACGACTCTCTTTTATGGTTCGAGCAACGGCCAAGCCTCCAGGCATAACCTGCTCAAATCCAGGGGCTTGCCTGACCAATAGAATTACACAGATTTGGCAAAAAGTTCCTAAAAGTGGGTATAAGTGGACCGACTGCCGTGCTGAACGCACGCGTAGCAGTTCTTGCAAAAAACAGCGTTTTTGAACCATTCTTCCTCCCAGGAAGACGTTCTACACCCCTTTTGACTACCAAGGGAGGCACTGATCTGTTGATTCTAACACAATATTGCACAGTCCATCTGGTGAGCTATTCGTGGACACAAATATCGGTATTCTGCTGCTAAATCTGTCGCATCACAGTGCCTGTACGGGGGAGGGTGCCCGGAATTGCAATGTGGTCAATTCTAAGTCATCTACCTAACCTGTGGTCTGGTTGCCGCCGGCTTGCAACCTGCAACCTGCACCTTACACCTGACCTGCCAAGATCAATAGCCGTTTCATACTAAATGAAGCTGGCGTATCAAGAAGCCCCGGCAATCTCATCCGGAGAGGTCTCCTCGCCCACAACTTCGGGTCCAGAAGCGTTGAATAGTGCTGCCGTGGTTCCGATATCCACGGGTGATGCGTATACGGAGTCTGCAGCAGCTGGTTGTACAGCTTGGGTATCGTGATCAGTCACGTTCTGGCCACGGTGGTCAGTTCTATGGTCACTCTCGCGATCTATTCGCTGGTCACGATGTCCCGTTTGCGTTGCCCCGGCAGCATCATCATCCTCCAGTCTCCGGGTCAACTTCGCTTTGCAACCCCCCAACGCGGAGACCACGTTGCCTGCACAGATCTCTCAGCACCTTGTTCGTGAGTGTGGAATAGTCCGGTGAAGGTCCCAACGTCTCCGAAGTCGATACGAATTGAGTAATGGCATGCTCTTGAACGCCAGAGGAGATATCGTTGGTGCGGAGGTCGGGCGGGATATACCAGTCATCCAACCTTAGTTGGCTGGAGTCTATCCCCTTGATACTAATTAGGTGATCCTCGCGACCGTCAGGATGGATGGAGATGCCTGTTTTTTTGAATAAACCTGCGATCATGGACCTATTCTGGGGTTTGGCGACCCTCTCCCAGGCTTTGGCGACGATATGAGTGGCCATAATCCTCCTATCGCGGATGGACCAGCATTCAGGGGTCGTACCTGACCGATCGAGGTGGTCAAGATACACATCAGTCTCTTCCCGAAGCCACTTTTTGAAGGGGCCGTTGAACCCCACATCCAGGGGTTGTAGATATCCAGTTAAACCTGGCGGGATGAGGGCCGTGGTTATATTGTATTCCTTCAAGGTATCCTGAATTTTTGGTGTTTTGTGGAAGCTAGCCACGTCGATCACAAGTAAACAGTCACGGCCTTCGGTGTATACTGTCAGTCTCGCCCTAATCCACTCCTCGAATAGACTCTCCTTGTTGTACGCGGTATCGTTGAACTTGACTTCAACGCCAGGGTGATACAAATGTTGTTCCCTTGCCTGTACGTTGCCCTTGCCGTGGAATATGATTACAGGTCTGAAATGGAAGTTGTCGCTAGATTCGCCGTCGCCCACAATCGCCAACACTAGAGTGGCCTGCCGTTTTGACCAACCACTCCTTTCGGACCGGCCCTGCACGGACTGGGTGCCCTTATGGTCAAAAGTGAAGCCGTCCAGGAATTCAAAGGGCATAGGGGTCTCATCCAGGTTGACGATGAGGTGAGGAGGGAAGCGTTGGAGGCTGATTCCTCCGGCTGGGTCACTCGTCGAGGCGGCGCTCATCAATGCTTCGGCCATTCGGGAGTTGCGCCCTACAAACTGCAGGAATTCGTTGATGCTATCTACGATCTCCTCAAGCACCTTCGTGGAGGCGTGGGTAACCCTGCGATGAGTGATTTGGAATCTCTTTAGGAAGCCTCTGAACCAGCCGTTGGAAAAAACGAACGAATCGACGCTTGCAGGGTGCAGGTCAGCGAATATTGCTGCTGAGCGCCTCTTAAACCAGCTTCGCTGGACTAGCCGGCGACCCGCCCTGGCAGAACAGAATTCCGAATATAGTCTGGTCTCCAATTCCGGCCACCGGGGGTTATATCTACGTGCTCGTCGTCGATACCCTTGCCGGATCTCGTTTCTCCTTGCCCACCAGGTCTGAACCGTACCCCAGCTTCGAATTCCGAAGTGGGCAGCAGCCTCCCTGAGGAACGGGCGGCGGAATCCCTCCTCAACACGGCCAGCGCCTTCAAGTCTGTTGGCAACAAGGTCAGAGAGGTCCTGGCGGAGCGGGATACGATGGTTTTCCAGGAATCGAAGCACTTCTAGCTTGCGCCTCCAGGAGTAGGTCCTCTTGATATGTCTCACGGGTTCGGGAAGTTCGTAGTCAGACCTTGTGATGGGTTGGGGGTCCGGACCCTGGTGGTTTCCTCGGGGGTGGCCGGGCCAAAACCAGGTCAGTTGATGTTGGAGATGGCATCTAGGGACGAAGAGGATCAGCGAGACTGTCCGTATCCAGAGACCGAGAGATATCCCTACCGTTGCCAGTATCTATGGAGTGTACGTTGCACCTAATCTCTACCGGCGATATATGACACTTCCAAAAGGTGACGCTCAACCAAGATTCGTTTTGCGACGAATTTTGGCAGAGGAAGGTGAGATAAAAATAGATGACGATGTTGGGAATTGATTTCTCTACTCAAATATATAAGATTTGACGTCGTCGTCGCTGTTGAGTTGGTGGTTTGGCAACTTGCAACCAGGAGGATGTTAAAAAGTAGGTATCGTGAACGGGGAATTTGTGGCTTCACCTTCCGTTTTACTGCCAGTCTACACCGAATGCCCTTTATAGCTTAGTGTCTAGATTTATGGGGCTAAATCTCGCATATAACTACCCGATATGGCTTAAGGTGTGACCCACGGCCACAGATCGGGGTGAGATTATGAGGTAGTGTTAAAATGCGGGTATAATCTGCTTGTACCAGATGCTTCGTTCTAGTTGTGTTGCCGCCCATAGTGAAACGTACGATTATAAACAACAGTTATTAGGTATTGAAGTGTTCGTTTAGTTTTCTCGTCACGGCCACATCTGCTTTCACGATTCTTACCTATTCATATCTCACCGATATCTCCTACCTATCAGTACGATTCCCTCCTACTACTTTGTATTTTCTTCACCGCGTTTCTGTAAATGTGATTTATCGCAGGTCGTGAAGTTCGGTACACTAAAGCGATACCTGAACAAGGTCATATTCATTCCCCTGGTACCTCGTACACCTTGTACTTGTGTCGCCATGGCAACGTCGTTAATCTCCTGTTAATCAGGCCTCGCGGTGGACGGTTTTGCTCACTGATTCCTGCCCCCCCCCCCCCCGCGACAACCGACTTGTTTATGCTCTGGCACTCTAGCACTCGGTATCCAGGATACCTGAAGTAGTTGCAACAACCTTACAACCCATTGTCTATCCTACAAGCAGGTGTAATCCTGTCTATGTATGCGAGGCGAGTAGATGGCCGAGTCCCCCCTAGTCTATGGTTCACTGCAATCGGAATCGCCCGATTCATCACCAGAGCCGTCCGAGTCCATGTCTTCGTCTTCATCCTCGTCGTCGTCGTCTTCGTCGTCGTCCTGCTCATCTTCATCTGCGTCATTGCGTGACGAGAGACCATAGTCGTCATAAAAGTCCGACAGCTGTTTTATTTGAGTCTTATAGCCCATATCTTGAAGCTCTTTCTCCATTTTCTAAAGCGTAGTGTTAGCACGGGAGGCCCTTCGTCTCGAAGAATATCCGTGGTAGATCTGAGCAGGCTTACCTCAACCATGACATGTGCGCAGCATACAACTACATTGCTTTTACCCGGTTCGAAAATCGGAAGCAACCATGTCCGCATAGCCTCCTTTATATTCTCTACTGTAACAGCACGCACCTTGGCGAGCATCTGAGTGTTATAGTCGGGCTCGAGGCCTCGTACAACACCAGTAATGTAGTTCTGCATAGCAGCAGTTGACATCGTGGCTTGCTCATCGGCAAGACCCATGACAAGTTGGCTAATGGCACCCTCGATCATCGGTTGCTCAAAAGCCATGCTTCCATTAACCAAAGCCGCGATCGCATCACGTGCTGCAACGATGGCCTTGGAAGCTGAGGGAGATCGGTATACCTTGAAATGTAAGTAGCCTCCATCAAGTTCCTTCGCAAAGTAGACTCCGTAGGCGAGTCCATTCCCGCGGACGGCGTTCCATAATGTGCCCTCTACAGTCTCCAGGTATTGCACCGCTACAAGTAGTGCTGGCACGGCGGGATCAGTAAAGGACGTCAGACCCTTACCCGAGCTCACAGAATAGGAGCTATCAATGGTCGTCATGGGAATGATGGTTGCGCCAATAGAACCGGGATTGCGACCTTCTGCACTCAGGAGCGTGTGGGACTTGACAATGGATTGTACGTCCCCGGGTATGGAACCGAAAGCGTTGCTCAATATGTCCCATGTCTTGACGGGCTCTGGTAGCTTAGACCCGGAAATGTCGGCCGTGACAAGAACACGGATATTGTCGGCCGTAAAGAGTGCTCGTCGGACCTGCTCGAACCATTCAATCGCCATATCGGGATGTCTTTGGAGTACCTTCTTAAGCCGCTTCATATAACTAGCCTTGACGAGGGTCCTCTTAGCCGCGAGCATGGACGAGGCTTCATTATGAAGAGCGATTTCTACTTCGTTTGCCATGACTCTGCCGTCACGTTTAGACTCGGGAATATCGGCGAGTTGCTTGGAAACGCCGGCCTTTAGACGGGTTACGTCGAAGATGCTATCAAACATCATGGTCCGGATCCATTCGACGGCAGTAGCATACCTGTCGGGTTCGACCTGCATTCGAATTAGGATGCTTTCAGAATCTCCAACTTTCGTGCCCAAGTCTAAGCTGTAGCTAACGGTCTCTTTCTCGAGCTCCATTACGACTTGTTCGAAATCAACAACTTTGCCATCTCGGGTAATGGGCGTGTTGAAGAAGTTGTCGTTGAAAAGGCTTAGGAGCGGCTTGAACTCGACTGGCACCTTATTTGTGCCCACGTGCACGGCAATATGCACGAAGTTAGTGGGAACATCTTCAAACTGAATGAAGAGTGGCGCTCCCGTAGTCGCTTGGTCGATCTTCTTTTGAGCGGAATTGTCGCGCACACCTAGCTTTCGAGCCAGTCCAGCGCGTGCGGTCTGGGATTCGATGAAATGAATTGACTCGGTCGAAGGAACGTGCCATTTCTCCAGCAGAGAGGCAGGTATCTCCACATCATTCTGTTTCTTAGCGTCGTCAAGTCGCTCCTTGAGTTTCTCTAGTCCTTCCGATCCAAGCTCCAGCTTCCTCTTCTTGATGCGAGCAGTCTCATCTGCCTTCTGCTTGTTGGCAAGTTTCAGTGAAGGCTCTCCTAGAATGGAGACATGGTGAGCGTCGGAGATCCATGTGCGCAGATATGCACGCCATTGTTCCTCTGTCCACTTCTCCAAAACTTCATATTCACCCAAATCGGCTAAATCCTTGAGCGTCGAACCATCTCTGGCGCCAAAGAGATAATCTGTAATAATGTTATTTGAGTAAAAAGACTCGGCTTCCTCAGCCTGTGCCTTTACTTGTCGTCGCTCGCGCTGGATACATTCATGCATGTACTTCATATCCAAGGGCTTCGATGCCACCTCCTTGAGGAGGGCGATGAGGCGCTGTTCAACAAATTGAAGCTTTTCGGTAGCAACTCCCGTCGGTTGAAACCAGATGACAGAGGTTGGACGAGCATCCCACCAGTATGAGATTGAGCTCGCAAGCTCCTCTTTCTCCACCATCACATTTTCGAGAACCGCAACTGAAGAGCCACACAAGTAGGTGAGAAGAACATTGAGTGCCGTCGTCTGGATTATATCGGTGCAGTTCGGTCCAAAAAAGGCCACCACGATATCTCCGACGGATTCGTCTTCTTCGGGAAACTGGACTCTCTCAACAATAGATTGTTTAAGGGGAGGTGGCTGGGCGGATTCGATCCAGGGTCGGCGGAAAGGCGCGTTAGGGGGTGGGATATCATTTTTGATACTCTCCTCGAACGAATCGAGTATTTGGAGTAGATGACCATGGTCCACCTCACCAACAATGATGATACACATGTTGCGTGGCTGATACATAGTGCGATGGAAGTCCCTGATCTTTTCGGGCGTCAAAACCCGCAGAGCCTCCATCATGCCACCTGTCTCGTATCGGAACCCAACATTCTCCGGATAAAGTAGCTGTCGAGCCTTGATGTCCATGAGTTCTGAGCTAGTGTACTGTACGCCTTGCATCTCTGAGTATACGACGCCAGCATCATTGCCCTCTCCATCGACATGGTGTACCTCGGTAAGACAGGCGGCATCGGTGATAGTGGGAAGGACTAAATGTTCGAGGTAAACCGGCAGTATCTGGGCAAAGCCTTGCCAGCCTGCCGTCTCCAGTGTGTAGGCGGTATGGTCGGTGGCAGTCCAAGCATTCGTGCTTCCATAGGCACGAGATGCCAGCTTGTCCAGTAAGCCCTTGTACCGATAGCTTTTGGAGCCCATGAAAACCAAGTGCTCAAGAGTGTGTGGCGCACCGGAGTCATCAAAAATCTCGGTTGCTAAAGTAAAGTATCCATTGATTTTGGGACCTTTTCGATCGGCCACGATGACCTGCATACCACTGCGCTCTGATTCATACTGAGTAATGGTGGTTGGAGCGTACTCGGTCTGAAAACTCTGGAGCGTGCGGAAACGCATGTGTGAATCCTGGGAACCCATTGTACGATAGGTAGCGGGTGGGTATAGATTAAATCTAGTCTTCAAATTAGTGAGATGAATGTAATGGTGACAATAATATATAGAAACCGGTAGGAGGCCCGCTGAACCATTTATATTAAGGGATAACCGGCGCTATGCTGAAATATATGGGAGGGAAGAATGGGGGGGGACTATCGTCAGTCTGTGGTGCCAAGCGGCCAGAGAGCACTTGCCCAAAGCCGTAGACTACCATTTATACCATATCAAGACACATGTTCTCTAGGGATGGATAAGTCTCCTTCCCCCTTGGCGGTGAGAAGCATACCCGGTGTCCTTGCTGAGACATGCGTAGAAGAAAGCAAAGCTGGCAACAAGACCAGCCCAGATCCCCGCCCGCGTTAAAAAAAGAACATCAGGCATTATGGCGGCAAGAGTAGAACGCAATGAGGGATACTATGCAGTCTATATATAGGCTGATATTCGAGTTCTAAGAAGTTGATCACTAAGATCATGCGAACTCATCGACCTATCATCTCGCTGGGGCAGCCAGGTGGCGCGGAGATCTTGGAAGGGGAACTCCGAGCATGAAAGTAGTAGTTAAACAGCGCGCCTATGAAGATAGGGCGATCAAGCTGACGTACCTGAGCCGGTACGGTGACACGATCTGTGGCCAATGAGGCCACGATGAATGCCGGAACGCAAGGAACGTACACCGAGTTGAGGCCAGACTTCCCAGGCCAAGCGGATGGAAGGAGCAGTAAGTGAGATTTTCTAGAAAGGAGCATCCGGTCAGATTTTTGTAAAATACGGTCGGAAAGACGGACGGATACAAAGGCCACCGAGGGGGGGGGAGCGGTTAAGGGGCGACTGAAGAATGAGGTTGGGTGGATTTGGGTGTGAAAGTGAGGGTGAAGGTGAACATCAGAGTAGAGGGGCTGTTATAGATACCGACCTCGATCGATTACTAGGTGTGTACAAAGTCAGGCCTGGAGGGGGTCAATATGCGATCGATGAGCGGTATCGCATGATAAAAGGAAAAGAAAGAAGGAAACAGTATCGAAAAGTAGGGCTCCTCTGTCGATAATTTTCATGCGTGGACGATGAACAGGAAGCAACAAGCAGGTAACTTCGACCCGACCCGACCCCGCGATCAGCCTGGACCTGCTTCATTACCTGCATATGCCACTCTACTGTCCCTATCAGGGTCGGCACTTCGCAATCCGTGCATGCAAATGTAGGTACATACCTACCCCGCTATGTGCCTAATTTTAGTGCCCGCTGGCGCCAATTACCTCAGCCAAAGAGCAAGCGTGTGAGCGCTGATTGGTGAGAAGTCGAGAGATCTGATTGGCACCGTCTCCACTAAGCTGTGGGTCTCCTTACCCAGATAGGTTAGATAGCTTCACTAATGACATGTCGTGCATACCTTGATCTGGAATTGTTCTCTAATCCGTACCAGGCACGGTAACTTGTACATTTCCTGACGACATGAGGTTGGCAGTTGCCATCTGTACGTACCAACTCCAACTTCAACTTCAACTCGCATCTTCCAACTTCAAACCCGTCTATGATTATTCACCCACCCACCCTTGACATTCTATCATAGACTTCGCGCCGGGCTAGACCGCCACCCCACATTGATAAGATATTACCGAGCGTTGCGACCCGACAAATAGACCATCGAAAAGACTCCTGCGCATTCGTTGCGCTTGTTCTGTCCCGTCTCCATGCCCGAGCTATAGGACACCGGCCAAGATTGTTACATCGCTGCGCATAACAGTGGCCGCCTCCCTGTTGAGATGGAGAGCGCTGTGGAAGGCCAACTCGGCCGCGCATTTGTTGACTTTGCCTTGGACGGTGTGTTTCCCGAGGAGGATCTATCCGCGCAATACGTAGACGCCGGACATTTTGGCCCCATACTCGAATCTTTAGCAGCCGCCAGAGCGAGGCTTGAAGTGCGTAACACCGATCTCCTGGTTTCACTGTTGACGGTATTAATTCCGTCTTGTTCAGGCCGAAATAAATACAATAAACGAGCAGACTGCCCCCGACGTTAGTGAGTGGGTTGCGAATGCGAAATCTCTTGAGGACGACATCAACCGATCGCGAAAATGGGCCAATGAAATCGTGCGCAACTCCGAAGCCCCAGATGTTTCTGGTCAGTCTATAGAGGAGGCCGAGAACAAGGTCGACTTTCTCCAACAGGAGTTCGCATTCAACAAGCAACTCGGCCATGCTTTGGTCGGTATCAAGCGTGTTGGCCAGCTTCTGGACCAAGCCGAGGTAGCGCGAGACGAAAGGCGCATTCTACAATCGCTGCATCTGCTTGAGGGTATGTAGGCTGGACTGCAGAACGAGTACACGGCGCACTGACATATCGTTCAGAGTCATGGACCGCACTCGACAGCATCCCCATCGGTAGATCATGTCGGGCAATGAAGATCCTGGATATTCGGGCCTTTGAGCTCAAATCTACCATCCACGATGTGTTTGATCACGTATGGGAGTCTCTTGTGCGAGTAGATGCTGCTGCTCGTCAAGTTGCTGTGTTCAATTCGCGGGCAGGTAGGAATAATCTCGACTGTCAACCTATCATTTTCACTGACAGTAGATAGATGAGCAGATGAGTCTGGTCGATGCGGTCATTGGGCTTAAAGCCTACAAGGAGGTCGATCAGAGAATGGCCGTATTTTGGCGAGGTTTGGACGACGTTTTGATCAAGCCTAGGACATGCCTCGAGTCAGATGACTTGTCTGGCATTCGGGTCGAAAATGTGAGGCGCTTTGTTTTGGTTCAAGAAGATTTGTGCTGACACCTATACAGTCAGTCCTGATATCCAGCGGAAAAGCAGACAAGACAGTGTCATCTCTTTATGATGACATGAAAATTGTTTTAGAATATCTCTCGGAACGATTACCACCAGAGCTCATCTCCTCCTTTTCGGAGGCTATGATGCCTGATCTGATTCCACGCATTATTACGGATTGGCTGGAGCCTGCTGTGCCAAGCTCCTTGAAGAATATGGAAGAGTTTCAGAAAGTTCTCGACGATACCAGAACGTTCTGTGATCGTCTTGGCAGTCTTAACTTCTCGGGGTATCAAGATCTACACGAGTGGGGTCAGAATGTGCCTTTGGTCTGGCTCGCCAAGTGCCGAGAAACAGCTTTGGAGTCGATCCGGACACAACTCACGCAGGGCCTGGGTGCTGCGCAAGAAATTGAACGTGTAGAGACTCGACTCGTTTCTGCGGAGGAACAGCACAATATGGATCCAACCGTTGATGCGCCCGCAAACGGGGATGGGTGGGACGCCGCATGGGATGATGGCGAAACCCCAGTCAACAGCGACGACAAGTCGAAACCGACAGAGCATGAGGATGACGGCGCCGATGCGTGGGGTTGGGGTGACGATGATAATGTTAACGATGATGAGAAGAACAACACAACTACTAATGCCAGTCCCAAGCACGGTGAACAGGTCGAGGAAGATGATCCTGCCGAGGCTTGGGGTTGGGGAGACGAAGACACTCCGGCGGATTCACACAATGACGCCACCGTATCGAACCAGAATCCACAGTCAAGCCATACGACACAAAAGTTGACTCTGGCAGAAACGTTTTATATATCATCGATGCCATCGCCGGTCCTCAAGCTCATCCAGGCTATACTAGAAGATGGCGCATATTTGATCGCGTAAGGTCATCACGATTTTCCACGGCAAATCTTGACTAATGAAGTGTATAGAAACGATGGAAACCCCATGTCTGCAGCTGCTGCTGGTTTGTTCTCGCTGCCAACGCTTGTGTTGGCAATGTTCCGAGCCGTCTCACCACACTACTATTCTCTCAGTGATGGTGGCAATATGTAAGGCTAGCCTTTTACTGGTTTGAAGTGTTTCTGTATTGACATATAGGCAGGTTTCTCTACAATGATGCACAACACCTCTCCGAGGAAATTGCTAAGTTTGCGAGCAACTGGAAGAACAGGGACGACCTTGTTCCTCGAGCAAAGTCCATGCTTCGATTGGATAATGATGTGCAGACATTGCAATCGTTCGCAGCTAGGGCATATTCTTCCGAAATGGCGACATATCGCACAATCATACGTGATCTCCTGGGGGGTTCTCAGACCCTTTTCCAGCAAGATATGCTGGGTTCTGCAGATCTCGAAGCCCAGGTGGAGAATGCCACCACTTATATCCGCGCGACAGCGGCGACATGGTCTAAAATACTAGCCAAATCGGCCTGGAGTCAGGCCATAGGGTCTCTCGTGGATACTGTTGCCTCAAAGGTCGTTGCAGACGTGATGGATCTTGAAGGCATTGGCCAGGACGACGCTAACAACATTGCCAATCTGATCGCACAGATCACACAGCTAGATGACTTATTCCTCCCGCTGGGAGCCGATAAGGACGCTATACCGTGCACGACAGAATATGCCAGCAATTGGTTGCGCCTGAAATATCTGAGCGAAGTGCTGCAGAGTAACCTGCAAGACGTCAAGTTCTTGTGGATGGAAAGCGAGCTGAGCCTCTACTTTACCGTCGAAGAGGTAGTCGACCTGATCGGGCTCAGCTTTGTGGATAATGCACGGACGAGGGAGATTGTAAAGGAGATTCAGGGACGACCGTTCCCTCGTGGTCCAGTCTGATGAGAGCAGGAACGATGTATAAAGTGTTGATACGAGCCATGATAGAAGGCCACTGTACTTCCAACGTCTTGGAACATTCATCGCCGTCTTCAATAAAACAATCGTAGTACAAATCCTAACTGAATCTCATGTTACAAATTGACCCCTATTCACACATACCGTGACTTCATTATATCGCAGTCACCGAATAGCTTAGTCAACAAAACAGTTGCCATGACAACCACGAATCAATAAAGTCTCTCCCTTCACCACCGTCACAGAAATCACCTCCTTATCTTGGTTCGCATCGATCTATCTAGGTTTGATAGTACGATAGATAGCCGACAAATTCGCCCCTGAATCCCACACAAAAGCACGTGAAAACAAACCTCCCCAACCTCGTCATCACGCCAATCAGAACTCAACCCTCCCTCCCTCGTTCCCAACGCCAACGGTCTTAACTCCGACGCAAACAGCGCGCGTTCACAAGTGGCGCAAGTACGGAATACCTAGGCACTGAACCGGAAAACCGGGCCGTCGACATCAGATTCGGGCCTAACGTAAGGTATCAGGCCACGCACGCACGCAATTAAGTAAGTAACCCAGCCGCGCGGTCTCAGGCAATCTACCACAGGTAGTACGGACTGCAAGCGCGGAATAGGTAGTATAAGGCGAGACCATGATCTCCTAAGACATAATACACAAGGGCAGAATGCGGGAAGAGACACCTGCGTCTGAGACGAGGCCGTGCCGGGCGGTGGTGGGTAATAGTAAGCAGAGACTCTGTTTGTCCGAATCGATGAAGTTGTTGCCGTCTTATTACATCCAAGACAGTTAACCGGTAGAAACCCGGACCCCGATGATCCAGTCAAGGCTATCTACGTATGTATCCCGGCCCTGATGAAGATCACCTCAGCGTCGACCGACATATCACAGCCTTACTAGGCAGGTAGGGCTACGAACTATCGAATCCCAATCTCCAACGACGATCTTTTTTACTTACGTGCATGAACATCACATCCTCTACCAGTACCTAGTCCGTAGCTCAACAATCCCACCCCCCACGCCATAATGACAACGCGAACTCCACACACACCAAACATATCCTCACTAGCCGGGTTCAATCGTGTCTACGACCGTCTTTCTGTTCTGCGTACTACTCGTAGATAAGTACTCGTAGTAGCCAAGTAGGTAGTACCTATGTAGGTGTGTAAGGAAAAACAATCCCCTGCGCCGACCCCAAATCCCCTCAATCCTTCCATCCCATCCTTCAGCCCAGTAGGGCATACGTGCACGACGATCCCCAGATAAAAAAAAAAGCAACCGGAGCCCCGGTTGAATCCAGTATGCCATTCTCGGCAGGTCAAACTTTTACCACCCACTCACCATATTACTCGTACCTCCCTATCTGTGAATCATGCGGCGTCTGAAAAACCAAGCCCTCCATTGGAACAGTGGACTCACAGATCGGCGAACTCCAACTCCAACTTCCCTCCCTTATTAGGCAGCACAACTCCAGAGGCTAAAAAACCCCACGGAATTAAGACAAGAAACTGCTCGACTCAGCCGCGAACTCTAAACGCCGCGTTATTCCCACTTGTGACGAGACGGACGGTCGACCAAAAGGCACGAGTAAAGGAAGCGCGCGCGGTTTTATCCGATAGACTAGTCTTCGAGCCTCATTGCCCCTAAACTAGGCAGATATGTGAGTAAGGAGAAGGAAGTTCAGAGTTCCTTGGGCCGCGCCATCCGTGGCGACCTACCTACCTAGCTGGTAGCTGGTGCTGCCTCATCGATAGATATCTGGTCGAGAGTGGTTAACACGTGAAGAAAAGAAACCAGAACCAAAAAGAAGAAAAAAAGATATCTACCCGCCAGACTTGCCGACCCCCAACACAACTCTCTACATACCAGACCTATCAATAGCATCCCCATCACCACCATCCCCTATAAATATCGTCATCATCATCGGCGACCCTCCCCTAACAACCTGACTACCGGGAACAGCGGCAAGCCCAGCTTTGCTCAAGATTAGAAATGGACCAACAAGGTCTCCGCGACGAGGGCACGTTTCCCTACATCGTGGCCACACACCCCTTATTGTACTATCATACCGCTATGGATTCTCTCTACTACTCAGGTAAGTACGGGTGCCGCTATGCAGTCCGCTACAGCAACCTTGGCGATCACAAGCCAGGGAAAGGAAAGTAAACCGGTAGGTAAGCGACTCGTATGATAGTCAAGTCCGTCACAAGAAGGATTCCGTAGGGGTAAGTCGGCAGGTAGGTAGGCAAAATTCCCCCGCTCTACCTTGAGGATGGGGCAAAAGAATCATCTTGGGGTAGGTATTACGGCAGAAGGGTAGGTCGATCACCGGCATCAATCACATCACAGACATCACACACACAATCATAGTCAACGAGCGAACAAACTAGTAGTCTTGAACTTTTCTTTTCCCCTCCATCCCTCTGTCTTAAGTGACTCAGCAAGTACACTATCCATGTGACTCACAAGCAAATCCCAAAGGACAGCGACAAAAAAGGGGGGGTATTTGTTTGCGATGATGATGGTTGATTCTGTACTCTGGCACAACAGATAAAACGAATGAGTCAATCGCCAGCACAAATAACGAGAGACAAATCTCATCCACGTCGTGCTGCTGGCTTGCTTGCTTGCTGGCTTGGTAAACAATGCTCTCCCCTTTCTTCCCATTTTGGTGCTGTTCCCATCCCGGCTCCCCAAAAATCCAAACAGCTTCAACAAAACCAAAACCATTGGTGAGTTTGCATATGATAAAACGAGAGCAACTCCATGATAATGCAAAACATCCAACGAGACCAGCCGGTTGGGGCCAGCTTTATATAATTAGCACTGGGTATATGTAGGAATTCGATTCAACATGCTTCCCTTTTTCCTCCTTCATAGTGCCATATGCCTGTTGTCTTTCTCCAGAATCCCCCTCCATGTCCGGTTTTTTCTTGTTTTGTTCTTTAGTCGGGGTTAGCGATAAAAAGACGGCCAGAGCTGAGGGTCATGGTCCTCTCATCGACGCTGCCTCTCCGCTTTAGCTCCTCCGTATTCTTGACGCTCTTTTCCCGGGTAAGTGCCGCATGCAGTAAGCTGTTACCTGCGAACTTTCCGCCATGGGAGCCCCCTAATTCCGGCAGTGCATCTGCTCTTTCAGCGCTGCTACCACTATGCGTGCTCAACGGGCGGTCGAGTGAATCGTCGCAAGGCTTGTACTCAGGCTCGTCCAACATGCTGCCTCGGTCGGGCGTGTCGTTAGGACTCCACCGTCGGCTGTCCTTTCCAATGCTTCCCGAGGTACGATAAGGGAGACCGCGGAGACCACTGGCCATGCTGCTGCGTCCACTGCTGCCCGTCCTACGGTGATGCTTCTGCGCAGAATCGTCGTCTTCGGTATCCTCGCCTTCCACTTCGGTGGCACTCAATCGCAGTGGCACGCCAATGTAATTGTTGTCTGGCGCGTAGCCGACAACACCTGGCTTGCCGTGATGCCGGAATTTGGTCACGACTTTTCCGGCACCACTAATTCCTGTAGAGGTCCGGGCTTGGTTCGACCGACCTGTTACTTCCTGGGCTGCTCTCTGTTTGGCAGCACGTTGCTGGGCGGCCATCCGCGGGTCCTCGATCTGCGCCCGATCACACCATACTGTAGCCTTCTGTCTGCGTAGAAGGGCAACGTAGCTAGTCGGTTGGGTACTGGACGATCCCGAAGACGTGCTACGACGGATGTCGCCCGTAGGTGAATTTCGATAATGGTGAGCTGGATTACTAGACGTCGTGCTGAAGGTATTTACCGAGGGTGAGCGTCGAGCATGGCCCGCCGAGGGCTGCGGTGGTTGTTGTAAATTGGTGGGCATGGTGGCATAGTGTGCCGAGTGTGCGTGAGACGAAGTTGTTCTCATTCTCGAGTGCGAGTAGATCTGAGGAGCCGGGTCGAGCTGCCCCGGTGGCGTGGCATAGGCTGGCTCATACATGGCGAGATGAGCCGAGAGTGTCGACGACTCTCCAATCTATGCAATACAAGATGCAGCTGTTGTTGTATAGGTAGGTGGTTTGCCTCTGTTATTTGGTAGTCATACGGCAAGATGATACTGGCGGTTCGAGGATGTTTGGTTAGGTGAACATGGTGACTCTTCGACGTATCGACGAATGACGAGCGAGAGTTGACTCAGAGACTGACGAGATGAGTCAATGGGTATCTCCGGTGGCTAATGAGGTCGACGGAGGTTAGAATAAGTGTGCCCAAGGTCTGGATATTATAGACAGCTCCAAGGAATTGCTGACAAAAAGATAATCGCACGAAGCAAGAAGATCAATGGCTGGAGATATGACGAGCAGAGCGGAGATGTAGATTTCCAAGAAATGAAAACACCAACAGAAAGCTGTTACTGCTGCTGCCGCTTCTTCTATTCTTGTTGAATTTTTTAATTGTTGTGATTGTTGCTTGCTTGCTCACTTGCTTGGCTGTCGTGTTACCAATAACGACACATAAGAAAGGCGCATGCGACTTGCAAAGACTGGGTATAAATGCAGTTGGTGCAGTTGGTGCGGAGGAAGAGCAAAGAAGAGGGAGGGGAGGAGGAGGAGAATAAGAAGACTTGTGAGGGCCTGATGTAAACCTGAATAGGAATAGCAGCATCTACATACTCTCTCTCGCTATATATTGTATGGAGATTCGTCGAGGCGTACGAGTAAGCGTAGGCGTGCCTTGGAGGAGGCGTACCTTATCTGTATGTATTCACAAAGAGGCGTGCTGCGTCCTGCGTGCTGCGTATGGTGGGATATGTCGCGCGTTCTCGATGCAGGCTGGCCCGGCGGGAAGCTCAAG
Organism: Xylaria sp. L1 SY-2022; assembly: GCA_023079495.1. Taxonomy (NCBI): domain Eukaryota; kingdom Fungi; phylum Ascomycota; class Sordariomycetes; order Xylariales; family Xylariaceae; genus Xylaria; species Xylaria sp. L1 SY-2022. The sequence continues at coordinate 153,452 of JALIDW010000019.1, read as the reverse complement.
TGACTGCAGTGGCTGTAAGAGGTGGGATGGTACAGGGCAGGTATAGGGCAGGATACTATGGAGGAGACTATGGAGGAGGGAGGGAGGGATATGGATGGATGGAGATGGAGAGATGGGCAGATGGATGGATGCGGTTGGTGCGGTTGGTCGGACGCTGCGATGGGACGGGATACAGATGGGATGACTGGCGGTGGTTGGCTGCAATGTAATCCGGATCAGAAGAGGGATTGGCGATGGTGGGTGTCTTAGAAGAGAGAGACAAGAACCAGGACGGGCACTGAGGTTACCAGGCAGGTATAGGTAAGGTCGATGTCGATGTCGACGTCAATGGGTCTATCAAGGTAGAGAGAGAGAGTCTGACCTGCTGGTCACTCAGTGGTGGTGTTCGGGTTGCAAAGTCGTCTCTCCTCCCGCCTGTATTCCCGCAAGAGTCGAACGTGAAAGGCCCCAAGAATTCCGTCAAGTCACCAAACGTATCGTAACCGAGAAGAAAGATCCAGCGTGGGGCGCCCGTGGGGCCAGCTTCGCCCGATATTTCCCTTTCCAGTCCTAGCGCGCGCGAGCTTGGCCACTCAGAGCCGCCAAATCTCAATACTAATAAAAATGATTTGATAGGCAATTTCTACGGCCAGAGGTACCGGCTACCTTGGGCACTAACATGGCCCCGGGTCCCGGGTATAATTTTATGTATAAGTGGACGACGTGCCGCCAACAGCAGAATCCTTTGAGCGGGAAAGGAAGAGATAGTGAGGGAAGAAGAAGGAAAAAAATCGAAAAAAAAAGAAACTGCATCAAAGACCGGCCCGACAGTTGAGTGAGCAGCAAACACACAAAGACCACTTCCATGGGCGATACCACGTGTTATCACGACAGCCTGAACGAGCATGCCGACATTGCCAGAGAGAGGTCTCTGCTCTGCGCTGGTTCAACGCTTTGCGCTCGGAATCCCCGGCATCCCTGAAAGTGGGAAGTCAATTCGAGAGGCCTCTTTTCGAAGCTGAAGCAGTCAAACGGATCAGCAGCAGTTAGCCCCTCAAGTACCGGATACATCGCACGTCCGCAAGCTACGCGTGCTAGTCCGGAGCTAAGCTGCTCAGGGCCTAAGACCTGTCATTTTACGGGCCATTTTGATGTGCCTATCGTACAGACGGGCCACAGACGAGTTTCCGTAGCGTCGAAGAGGCAGGTAGCTAAGGGAATTACTCGCAGCAGTTTTCGTGAATCGCCGAGATAAGTGTACTTGTTATGTGCTCCGTCCACATCTCCCGTTCGGAATAATACGCTACATGCGTCTTCTACCGGTTTAGCCATGCTTCAGCCTTCGCGATGGGCACTAGAGCATCATGTCAGATTGTCGCGAAACCAGAGCGATGCTGTCATCTTCGAGATATCAAGTTTTTTAGTGACACTCCGCGTGCTTATTCCGTACATACGTCCGTATAGGTATATGTACAGCCCTGTATGTAGTCCGTCTGTATGTAAAGTAGTCGGGTCGTAACGATGCCGTGTAAGTCAATCCCGTCCCAGATCGCCGTAGCCGGTATAAAGACGGTTAACAGACGTTACACTTGCAGTGGACTGCCCTTGCCGCACTTGCCCACCGCTAAGCTCCGTTCAGGCTTTGCCCATCCGCAATCCGTAATCCGTAATCCGTATTCCGTATGTAATCCGTACTTTTATCCGTAAGCAGGCATAAACTGCGCTTAAAAGCCTGAATCCGTGGCAGATCCGTCTTCCGTATCGTAGCGAGCAACCTGCGCCGGCAGTCATCATCATCCATGGCCCATCGCCAAGATGCAAACCGACCTCACGTCTTCAAAGTCATCGGTACCTCTGTGTTCGCAGACGGGACGCACGCAGACGTACGCAGTATAGCCTCGGCGTATTCGGGCTATTATTAGACTGCAGGTGATCTTCAGCTCAAAGAAAATTGGAAACAAAGAACTCACTGCTCACTGCTCACTGCGTCGTCCGTCGCCCGTCCGTCCCTTCCAACGTGCAAGACACGACTAGACGGAGACCCCGTTTATTTTTCTTTGGTGTTTTTTTTCTTCTCCATTATCAACTGACCAAGTCGCTGCTTAACAACGACTTAACAACGTGAAAAATTCATTAATTGCCTTGGCAAGACTAATGAAAATGCCCTAGGCCGGCAAGAAAAGGGCCTGCCCCGAGTCATAATAGGTAGTGTGGGATAACCTTTTCCGGCTTGACCCAGCTTTGAAATGGAGATCCGAATATTTTCTCTCAACAGTCCCAACATTCTCCAGACTCCAGAAAATTCAGCTCGGACACAAGAGCTCAGACAGCTCGGCTCAGATCAGATCAAATGAGATGATGTGCAGCAATGACAGCTGCCAAGACGGGGCATGGTCGATGTCGATGGCCATATTGGATTGGCCATGGGGGATTGACCATGGGGAGAATTGCCATGGGCCCCAGGGACCCTGAAAAAGACAAAAATAAATAAACAAATAACAATATAAAATAAACAGATCGGAGAGCTGCAAGACAACCGAATCGTTCGTCGACTCGACCGAGAACCACGACCTACCAGTCACAGCTCCAACGCCATCGCATGGTGCATATATGAGACTGTACGAGTAGATTGTCCGGCTCGCTTCCACGCTTCGCAACTGGATGCCTGGGCGACCTCGTTTATTTATCTCCAAGTATCGTAGCTTCTATCTTACTACCCGTAGCTAAGCAATAATAACAGGTTCAATGCCGAACTAATCACGACCCTGTCTATAGCAGACGTTGCCCGTCGTCAACCCGTCGACTTATTTATTTACCGGTAAGCAAGTTCGAAACAATCGATCAAACCAGGTAAACGACGTTACACGATAACCCGGTAAGAGACAAAGACTGGATGAGAATATCTCTTAGGTATAATATAAGGACTTGGCCGGTATAAGTGGAAGTGGAAGTGCGATACGGTGGGTGTAAGTCGCTTCTCGCCACTTCGGAATGCCCTCTTACGGACCATATCATACAACGTAGCAGCCAGCCAACCAGTGAACCAACCCTCAATCACATGTAACCACCAAGCAAACCAAGGCGACCACCACATGCACCCAGACGTCCGTCGATGCGGTGCTGTGCAGACTTGCAAGTAGGTACTACGACGACATGCATAGGCAACTCCATCAGTACCAACCCACATCGAATCCCCTCATCGTCTTCCCCAACCAGACATGACACAGAAAGAAAGAAGGGAAACAAGACAAAAAAGCCAAGAGCCAAGCCCAGAATGCCGGCTCAGCCCTCCTACCACAGCAGTCAATAGTTACATCCTTAGGCCCCGCCCTCCCCGATCCACGGGAGAGAAAGAGCTCTGCTCGTACCTACCCTCAAGCTCGAAGGATTGGTCCGTCCCAATGGAGTATCACCGCACACACGCACACACGCACACACGCGGGAAGGAAGAGCACCCAATTTTTTTTTTCAGCTGAAAACAAACCTTTCTGCCGTTGCATCGACGAGTGAATCCGGTAACCCCCCTTCCCGGGCCAAGGCGAAAGAGCGCAGAGCGGAATGCTACGGTACACACACACACACACACACACACACACTAGCTATTTACCGGTTACCTCGAGATGGATGTTGTTTTTCTCTTTCACTCGCCCGGTCTTCTACATCCAAGCGGGAGGAAGTCCTTATTACCGGCAACACCACACCAGGTACGCACACACACTCAACAACCACCACCACCACCATCGTACCTAGTAAGAGCCTCTTCCTCTCGGCATTCCCAACGCTATCGGTTCCGGCCGGGGATAAGTCCCTGTCCCTCCTTCCCATGCTCCCAAGCTACGAGCACCTACTTCGTAATACCTACCCCCCTACTCGTACGATACATTGTCCGTACCTCTGCCGACCAAGCCCATCCCGGCACGCATAAAACAATTGCATCATTAGCCCGTGCCTACCTAGCCCCCGTCCCGATTCCCAAACGCCGCTAAACAAGTGCGAAGCGATGGTCTTGGTTTCGTCAGTCGACGGCCACCGGCCTTCTCCTCCTCAGGCCGCTTCACCTGCCTATTCCCTACTAACGGCGAACCGCACCGTACGTATACCTAGGTAAATCCCTCAGCTTCACCGACTTCTTTCTTCACCTCGTTACGTACGGAGTACGTGCGTTCAACTCCTCACTTCCAAGCCTGCATACATACTAGGTACGGTAGGCAGGTAGGTAGTATGTAATCCGTAGTGTCCACGGCCTAAAAGCCAGTCCCGCCCTCTCGGGTAAGTACCGTCTCCGTACCACAGCCCATCCCATCCCTTCGTCCAGGTCCCGGAGGTCGCGCACGTGGTCGACCTCGCAACCTCGTGCCGTATCGTCTTATCTTGCAACCAACCTACCTATGTATCCCGTATCTCCGTCCAAGTCTCCAAGAATCTCATAGGTCCGTAGACCCCTCGTGCGGGAATCCAAGCCCTACGTGGACTCACTCACCACTCACACACACATTCGCCAGGGAACTACCTAGTCCGTAGGCAACAACTACGAAATAAGTAAGACCAAATCACATGCTCGCCACCAAATCCACGATTCGTGTATTAGTTATCATTCGTGCATTCGTAGTACGGAATATCTAGGTATGTCCCTAGACAGAGATACATAGGTAGAAAAGGCCATCTGAATCTATTGAATTCAGACGAGAATCGCATGCCGACATGTGATCGCAATTCTGCGTAACTGGCCTTCCCGTTCCGTACCACCCTATTATCGTATCTCCCTGAGGCGTCTGGTCCCGTCCCATGATCCCCTCGCCTGAGCATGACTTCATGCATAGTCCTTTCCCTTCCCTTCCTTTCCTTGCCTACCTAATCCATGGCAAAGCCGCGTCTTTCGAAAATTCAAACGCCCGTAAATGTGTAATCAACAACACCTTCAACCAGTCCGTATCCCACGGAATCCCCTCGTAGACCTGCCATTGTAGTTCTGTAAACCGTGCCCCTATTCCTCCAACTCCCCCTCCTCAATCAACCGCCCCAATATCAAACTCTGCACAACCAACTCATCACTCAGCGTGCGGATCCGTTTCGGCGCGGGAGACTGATCCTCAATGTCCTCCACGCGTCCGCGTTTCTTCGAGGACCGTTCCGCGGGTCCAACATCACCAAACAATGCCGTCCTCGCATCCTGGATCTGATCATTCACATACACCCAATCAAACGCCTCACCCCTCTCCTCAGCATCCCGTAGTTTCGTCTTCGCATCCTCCACACTCTGGACCCTGACGAGCGACGCACCGAGGACCTGCGCGAGGAAAACATACGGCAATCTCTTCTCGTCATTCTTGTTCTTCTTCATGATAAGCAGAATACGACTGCCATCCAGTAACTTCGGTCGTTTCGCCACAACGTCGACCAGTTTCGTCGTCGTAGCATCGTATGGCATCAGATTCCTCGAGCGAATGGCGTCGCCGAGGAGACTACTGGGTCCAGCACAAAGTAGGTAAGACGACCAGTCGACGATTTCCTTCTTCGAGACGCATGTCGTGATCCATCTCGGTGCTAGACAGGGTATACCCAAGGCAAGCGCCTGCATGTATTTCACTTTTCTCGAGTGGCCGTCTGCGATCAACGCGGCGAATCCGATCGTCTCATCGTGTAGCTTTAGCAAGTTCGACAGAACCGGCGTAGTACGTGACTGAACACTTTCCGAGAGCGTATCGAATTCGAAGAGAGAATTAAATCCGTCATCCAGAATCGTGCCGCCTTCTGATCGAATCATATCTTCAAGACTTGTTTTCGAAAGAGATTTATCCTTGCCTTTCTGAGGCTGCTGCTGGCGCTGCTGTAGGGAGATAGCAAATACCATACCTTCAAAGATACCACGCCTATCACGTAAAGTCGTAGACTTGCGGCCTGTATTACGAGTGGCGGATCGAGGAGTCCTGGCTACTGATATGTTTGACTTGTCCTGCTCGTTCAAAGCAAGCGAGCCACGACGTGAAGTCTGGCGTACCCCTTTTCCGTTACTCTGTCCAGAGCGGCTACTTTTTTCTGATGTTGCTGTACGCATCTGTGGTTTCAATGAGGATAACGGCTTGCGCATGTTTCTAGCGCGGGAAGGGACCACGACAATGTTGTTGTCCGGAGTTTCCGGCTCCTTATCCTCTTTAGAACTCGGTCCTGCGTCAGGGGAATAACTCGGTGTCGCGGTCAACACCGTCACCGGAGACGACGCCACGCTCGGGCTCGAAGTTTCGAGCGCCTCGGGAGCTTTTCGAGATGGCGCAAGCGATCTACTGAGCCCACCGCGCGGCTGTGTGGTTTTCTGTTCGGACGTTGCGACAATGATGGTAGGAGACGACTCGGATTCGATTGGATCCGGCTTACGTTGTTTGATCACTGCTCCAACTGGTGCCTTCGTCTCAGGTCGAATCCTGGTGACTGGGTTGGTTGCCTCGACTACCATGTTTGCAGATGAAGTCGGTCCACTCGGAGCACTAGATTCGACCTGGATAACATCACCAGCAGTTTTGGACCGTTCAGTAAGCGGATAGACAGGGCTAGTCTCGGGTATCTCCTCCTCTTCGAGGACTCTCATAGCGGCCATTGATCGCTGATTCTGCTCACCATTGCTGGAGCGGCGATGATGCGCAGTATGCAGGGGCAAATCATCACTTTGACCCATTACTGGTGGCAGATCTGTAGAATCCTGCGAATCAGAGACCGTCTCCTGTGAATCGACGTTCTCAATAGTAGTAATTTTCTCATAGCGCTGGCCAATCGACTGCTTCGGATCATTGCTTGACTTGGGGCCTTTATTCCGATTCGTCGAGGGCACTTCGACTTTCGCAGTGCTTATGCTGAGACTGATATCAGGGAAAGACCTCGAGGCCCTCTCTTTTCTCAACCTCGCGCGCTGGCGACGGCGTTCTGCTTCACTTTCATCGAAATCCGAATCGAAGCTATCTTGACTCGAAGATCTCGTCGCATTCGGGTTCAAGTTTCGCTTCGTATGGTGGCGAATCTTGTTAATGGGCTCCAATTGAGTCCTGCCCCTGGGCAAATTCTGCCTCGCAAGTGGTGAAGTATCTTCTTCATCTCGTTCTCGATCATCGGCTGAATCTAGTACGACTGTCGGGCTTGTCGACCGTGACAGCCCCCGGTTTCGGAGCTGAGGAGAGTGTCTAGGAATCTGGAAAGGAGTCGCATTACAATCCGGCGAACTGGCTCTGGCACCTCGGTTTACTAGTGGCGACGACGTTGCAAGGATAGAAGACGTCACATTGCTTCGCAAGACATTCGGCGACGGTCGAGACGATGTCGGGCTGACCTTCTTGAGCGCAGATGTCGGTTGCGTCTGATCGAAGAGTTGAGATGGGGCTATAAGTTCTTCATCGCCACCCGAGAGGAAGGACTTCGTAGGGAGGGTCGCAGGCGTTTCGGGCGGGGAGTGTGAATCGACCTCGAATGGAACCGTGTCGGGTAGGTCAAACTTGAGATCGACGAAACCTGTATCACCTTCTTGAAGAGTTCGATGGCCTTGCGTGGGACTTGGGGGACGAGAAGAATGCTGCGAATTGTCATTGCCAACGTCATCATCATCGTATTGATCGTAGCTGCGGCTCTCATTCGGCTGCGTCGGTGACTGGGAATGCATCGCGCGCGATCCTCTTTTCTTCTTCTTGCTAGTATTCGGTTCGGCTACAGGCAGGGGCACAGAATTCGCCGCAACATCGCGTATTAGCGGAGATAAGTTCTCGGCGGAACGAGAATGGCGTAAAGCTGGCTGGGAGTGTGTCTGGGCGAATGGATTCGTTTCCGATGGCGGAAGCGCGGCGGAACGGGGCCTCGAAAGCTGTTGGTGCGGTCGTCTCGCAGATGACGTGGACGTGCCGCCGTCATCGACATGGTGGCGTTGCGCATCTGCAGATGCATCGAACGCGTTCTTGAATCGCGACATTAGCGCCACCTTGTACGAGTAAGATAGAAAACAACAACAAGACGAAGCATAAGATGATGCTTGTCGAGGTTCTCTAGTCTACCAGAGTTGTTTGGTTTCTGGAAAGACCATCTGTGCTTCTGGCTTGACCTTGCATACCTGGGCTTGTCGCAGTGATGAAAATGGACCCTTCCACGGCTGTGTCGCCGTTTGGGTCAACGCTGCTAGTGACAGGTCATTATTCACATGTCATTTGCCATCAGAATCTCCACATTTTACCTGTGATCGACGACTGAGCTGCGTTCCCCAGGATCGGCGAACTGGTAGTCGTCTGGTGGTGCAGATGCGATAGACATGATCAGCGCCACGAAGATTGACAAGAAGAAGCAAACGGGCATCGAAGCACAGCCGCCACTTACCACGCCAAGGCCATGTTCTTGCATCAAAAAGAACAGCTTGTTCTGACTGGGTTCGAGACTGTCATCGCCAGTCAAAGCCGTGATGGATCTCACAACGTTATACGCCATCGTGAATGCAGGAGACGACGAAGTTGCATATCTTGCATTGGAATGTGGACTTGCACAGAACGTAAAGTGGTAGGCAACCAAAAAGACGGGTTGGGCATGGAGAAGACCGGAAACACGACTAAATAACGCGCCTTTGTTACAGCGGAGGGGCCATCGAAAACGCGACTTGGTCACGGAGTCATATGATGACAATGGGAATAAACCGAGGAAGTGGTTGATACGCTAGCCTAACTGGGCAGTGGTAACTATCATAACTGTGTACGCTAGGCCTAACAAGGCAGCGATTTCGTTACCCCACAACCCTTCCGGTTACATGGGTTACAAGCAGATCTAGTCCGTACGATCTCGAATAAACAGTACTGTGTATTACCATCGGCGGTTTGCAAAGCCATTGTTTCAATACAAGCGATAGTAAATTTCAGCCGCGGTTTCAATGTTCTACAGTCAAACCGTGACATAGGAATAATTTGGGAACGGCTCTTCTGTATTCCTACTTCGAGGAATATTCCTACTATTTGGACCCACAATTCCGGTTGGCCCCACTATTCCTGCCGCATTTGGAAGGTACCTAGGTACCTTCATCAGTTTATACCATATTATGCTGTTATAATGGTTGATTTTGTGACCTTTAAGTGCCTACATATAGGAATATATATGGGGTCTTGGCATAGAATTTTTATTCCTATTCCTATTCTGAGGAATTATTCCTATTCCCATACAAATTTGGCCCGGAACGGCCACTTTTATTCCTATGTCGCGACTTATTCCTAAAAATTCAATTCTTATGTCAAGGTCTGACTGTATCCATATAAGCAACTTCTCTATCTGCGTAACCGGGCCGGAATATGATTGTTGAATCTCAACATTCAGATATGTACATATCAACGTCGGGACTCAGTCGTACAGTGCCTCGCATGTCGCCCGTACTTACGCGGTCAGGTACCGATTACAGGCTCTTTACACTGCATTAGCGCGCCCGAACTTCATCGATCCACGCTATCCCAATACAGTTTAGCTTTGTTTATTTTAGCTAAAAACGAGTGTACGAGTAAACAAATTCGTCCCCAGTTTGTACGGATTACTCGTACTCGTACAGACACAACAAAGGAAGCGCACTTGTACCACATAGATTCTTTCGAGTCTCGAGTACGTTTTACCTAATCTTTCAACGTCGTCTCTCGAGGACACTCCGTTTCGAAATCTAGCAGCCGGAAAGCCATTGGACAAGTACCGATGCCCTCAACTGAGAAAGACTCAGAGTCGATCATGTAGATTCTACGGAATACAAACACTCCTTGAACTCCGACATATCAATGCTGACTGTATAATCATCTGCAAATAGTTCGGCGACGTGTAAAGTATGAGCTATAGAAGTCAGTAGCTTAGGTATACTAATGAGATCTCATACTAATTATCTTGATCAGTCTTTCGAGTGCGGGCTCGTCGTTGTCAAACGGGCTGAACATTGCCTCCCCGTACAATGTCCGTACGCTAACATCAACGCCATAAACCAGCTCCAAGGTAATGGATACGACTATGCCATTCAGCGACTTAGAGATTGGTCGAAACTTGCTTCAGAATGTTTCGTTTACTAAGAAGATTGGTTGGCTTGCAAACAAACAAGAGCTATTACGAACAAAAATGAGTGTATCCGTACAGGAGGCATCCCCATCTGGTTGCGATCTCGTAGCAGAGTGATAAAGTGCTTATTCTCGTTGTATCTTTTCCTAAAAATCTCGAGCTTTCCAGTAATTTATGTTGTCTATGTAGATGGATGCAACTACTCTTATACTGGCCGGTGGTTAGGATCAGATGCAACCACTGATTCGTGACAGATCAACCGCAGCATCGAGAGAATCCATGCCAAAGATAAAACTCGACGATTGAGAGCCCTTAACGAACAAGAGAAACCAAGGACTCGGGTACACTAGGCATGTGTTTGACCGTACTCTTCAGTTGTTTGGTTTCGTGCTGAGTGGTGCTGGTCGACGACCCCCTATCCACACGGATGAATATGAAGAGGAAGAACCACGTTTACTACCTAACTGAGGCCAAGGTCGCAACAGTTGGTAATAATTAATCGTCCTGTATATGCCATCAATATCGAACAGGATCATGAGGTAGGCACCTGTGAATGGATTTCTTCTACCAGCATCCGAGGTCTGTGCACTTGATTCCACCCACCCCCTAAGTGTTCTCTGGCAGACACCTCCTCCGTGCCAGATGGCATTGACACCTAGGGGTGCGTATTCGAGCACCTTCACTTTTTGTTAGTGTCGGTTTCGCCTTCCTCGAAATCCACCACAGTCCTGACCCCCACAATTCTGCTTGCTCTGGACTTTGAATGTTTGCCCGAGAATCCACACAATACATTCTTCCTCGATTCCCGACTCTACCTCATCCTCCATCTTCCATCCGCGACCCTCGACCTTCGCAATTGATCCTAATCACAACAACACCGGTGTGCGCCGCACTTGCTTCCGCCAAATTCACACCCAAGCCAGTCGACGCTCGCTCACCCAGTCGCATCACGACCTGACAGCTTCAAGCCAGCTTTTCCCCCAATTACTCACGATGTCGAACCCATGGAACATTACTATCGTCCGGGACCCGGGTGCTCCCGAGGTTGAGACCTCGCGCGCCAAACATGGCAACATCGCGAAGATCGAGTGGGCCGTCTGGGTTGTCGCCTCGATCGCTTTCTCCCTGGTCACCCTTCGCATCTGCTATCACCTCCTTCGAGGCCGTCGCACTCTTTGGAGTGATGACATCTTTCTGATTGCCGCTATGGTATGTCTATCCTTCCTGACTCGAGGTTGCGACAAGATGAACAGATAACGCTGACGCTGGGTGTTCGATCATCAGGCTACTCTCCTTGGTAATGCTGCCTCCATCCAGGCTTGGGTTCCGCACAAGTACGAACCCAACGTGACTCGTATCGCATCCGATGATGTTGTCTGTAAGTTCCCAATACCAGCTCGCCATCTCATATTGTTTCTATTCGAATACTCTTGCCGTCGACCCATGCGACACATTCCTCCCGATTGAACGAGCGTAATTAACCTGAGATGACAGTGGCTGGTAGCTTGATGGGACTCTTCAACGCCCTCTCTTTGGGACTTGTCAAGACTTCGTTGGCCATCACCTTCATGCGCCTCACCAAGGGATGGTGGAAGAGCAGCCTCGGTCTCGCTGCCTTCATCATCGACTTCTTGTATCTGGTTCAGGGATGGACATTCTGGGTCCAGGACTGCGAGGGTCCCACCGAGCCCTACCGCTTGCAGACTATGCGCAACAATTGCATTCCCTTCGAGTCCGTCCAAGCTTTCCGTATCGTTGTTCAGAGTATGCTTCCCTGACCTGATATCGTGACCCATAAATACTAACAACTCTTAGTCCTGTCCTGTGGCCTCGATGCCTACTTCACGGTCTTGCCTTGGTTAATTGTCCGATCCTTGGAGCTTAAGCGCTTCGAGAAGATTGGCCTCGCCATCGCCATGAGCTTTGGTGCTGCGTGAGTGCCATGACATCCTGTTTTGAATGAGAACATTGTTACTGATTTCCCCAGATCCCTCTCCTCCGGTCTTGTCCGCTTGACGGTTTTGGCCCGTCTCGTCCACGAAGAGAAGGAGTATCAGCCATGTAAGCCCAATCTCGAGACTCACCACCATATCAACCAGCTTCTAACATAACCAAACACCAGTTTATGCCGTCGGCGGCTACCTGTACAACTACTTCGAGCCAGCTTACTCCATCATTGCCGCATGCATGCCGATTCTCCGCAAGGTCATCATGGACATCATTAAGTGGAAGAAGGAGCACCCGAAAGCCAGCTTGATGCCCAAGTGGATCGCCGGTCGAGGCAAAAAGGATGTCTCTCCTGAGCTCCCGGTGACGGAAGTCTCATCGACCTTTAGTGAAGCTGTCACCTTGCAAGGGATTGAGATGTCTATGGAGAAGACTTCGACCCGCACGTCGTCTGATGTGTAAGGCACTCACAACAACAAGTCAACTTCCTCTTCCTGGTCTGATGGAGGAGTTAGTTGTTGTGACTAGATGGTGGATGGACAAGTCAGTCAATCTGCTCAACGTGAGAAGAACTGGACGATTGCGCAGTGATGGTACTAGGTGAGACAGCTGTTTCCAATGGATATACGGCTACGGTGAGATATTTGTCCAGCTGGATGGAGTATGACTGGTGCTGTGCTGGTTACAACGGTGTAACTATGCTTGTCGTCTGTTTGGCAATGTTCTCTGCTCAAGTGAGCTTTGTTAGCATTGCAATGTGTAGTCGAGTCACCACACTCGAGGCTACTATACTGCTAACATAGCATGTCAGACGACAATCAATGAAAAAATGGCGTTCCGAAATGACTTGAATTCGAGATCAGTAGCTGTGCGAAATGCCTCTGTTGCATTGTGTGTCCCTATTGCAATGTGAATATCCTCCTCTGCGATAGTCTGTAAAAGCTCGGCCTGTAGATGCTAAGTCAACGCAACCGTGATATGTGTAGCCATGCCATGCGAATCGAGCCCATTTCCATGGGAAAACCCATCGCGATAACCCGTGAAAGCTTCGTAAAATCAAGCAGTCGGAGCGAACCAAGGAAACACGGACTGCTGTACCATACCTAGCAACTTTCGCAAGCATTCAAGCCGACCATGCAGTCAGTCTCCCTCAAATATGTGCAACTGAGACTCTTAAATCTCCATAGTCGGAGAAACACGGACCATGGCAACTTCGCAAACAACCCCTCCATTCAAGCAACAAGCTCAATCCCCCAAAATATATGCAACCGAAATCTCCGTTATCTGTCTCATCTCCTCTCTACGCAGCACCGGCAGAAGCAGCCTCCTTCTCGGCAGCCTTCGCAGCCTTCTTCGCGGCGATCTGCTTCTCCTTCTCGAGCTTCTTGAGCTGGTTCTTCGAGAGCTTGCCGTCGCCTTCAGCAGCGGCGGCGTTCTCGATGACGGGGACGATGCGCTGGGCGCGCGGGTTGCCGCCCCACGTGAGCGGACGCACGGCCATGAATTGCTTGACGACCTCGTCGGTGGCGAGGACGCGGCGCTCTTGGAAGGCCTTGACGTAGTCCTGTAGGTACTTGATGCAGATTGCTTTGAGCTGTGGGGGGTGTTAGTGATGGGAATGAAAAAAGGGAGATGGGAGGGGATACGGACCTCGCCGGTGAGCAGCTTGCCTGCTCTGTAGTCTTCGCCGATGCGGGTGAGTTCCTTTTCATCGTTAGTATGATGTATATGTGCGTTATCTAGGAAGGGATGAGACATACAGCATCATCCTCCATGAAAAACTGCAAGTACTGGTACGCGACATCGACATCGGGGTTTCCGCCCTTCTCACGCTGCTCCTCGGCTGTCTCCTGACCACCGGAGAAGGCATACTTGTTGATCTTGTTCTTGATTTGGTTGGGGGTGTCCTTCATGAAGATGGCCGAGGTGTCGATGGACGCCGACATCTTGGAGCCAGGGCCCTGGAGCGCGTCGAGGAAGCGCGAGTGGATGAGCGATGGCTTGGCGTACTTGAGACGAGTAGCGCAGTCGCGCGTGACACGGAAGTAAGGGTCCTGGTCGATGGCGCAGGGGATGAGGCAGGGGATCTTGGCGACCTCCTTCTCGTCGTCGCCGAAGATGTGGGGGAAGGAGGTCGCGAAGGACGTGCTGCCCTGGATACTGGCGAAGTGGATCTTGCCGATGTTGGAGCTGTGGAAGTTTGTCAGTATCAGACACATTCCGTAGGTAAATTCATACAAAGGAAGAGTGAGTTAGTACCTGTCGTTGAAGCCGAAGACGGCCTTGGCAACGTTGTAAGTGACGAGCTTGGAGAAGCGTGTGATGTTCTTGTAGAAAGCACCGCCCATGAACTCGTAGTCGGAGAAGATGAAGGTCTTCTTGGGGTCGAAACCGATGGCGATGATGTCCTTGCAGTTGGTGTGCGCGTAGCCGATGACCTCGTCTACGGTGCGCGAATCGGAGAACAAGAACTTCTCATCTGTCTGGGTGTTAGTCGACTTATGAAGAGTGAGATGAGAGATATCGCATGGATGAGATACGCACCATCTGTGAGCATGATGACCAACGGCACATCGAAGACATCCTGCAACCATCTGCTCAACTTGTCAGCAATATGTTCAGAAGAATACGGGTGAGATCAAGGGGATACTGACTTGCAGAAGTCGAAGACTTGGGTGTGACCAATGTGCATCGAGTCGGAACTGGGACCACGACCCGTGTACAGATAGAAAGGCTCGCCCTACACACAGAACAATTAGCCATGCGCAGCTGCCAAAAATCATAATGCGCCAACCACATACCTTCTCATGGCGATCGAGGATGGTCTCGAGATCTCTCTGGCTGAAGACGATGCCGCGTCTCATGAAGCGATGAGGCTTGTGTCCCGTGACCCGCTCGAAGCGGTCGAGGATCTCCTGATCGATGAGCTTGGTGCCGAACTCCTCGACGAGCTTCTTGTAGTCGATGGCCTTGACCTTGCCGTCCTCGCCAACCTCGCCGGACACATTCCAGGGGTCGACGTTCTGCTTGGTGGTCGTACCGCTGTTCGCGACCTCGGCGTTAGCAGCGACTTCGGCCACTGGCGCCTCAGATTGAGAAGACATTGTGAGAATGTCCTGGTTGTGAAGTGGCACGGTCGAACGGTTGAGTGACGGATGAGTGAGTTGCTAGGGTGTTTACCCGAGTTTCCACTTATGAGTGCGAGTTGAGAGTGAGTCAACACAAGTTGTCAAGTTGGATCGTATAACCTGTCGCTGCTTGTATCTTGGATAGTGGGGCAGTTGGATCTGGTGTGAAGTTCTGGTTGTCTCTGTCTCGGGGCCGATGGGTCGCTTTTTATGTGGTAGAGGATTTTAGCTCAATACCACCCAAAAGTGGTTTACAGAGTATCTATATTCCATTCAAAAGAGGCAATCTGCAATCTGTAACCATCACTCTTATTAAAGGGCATTTATTTAGTTTATTGAACGAAAATTCAGTTTTCAGGGCAGTCTGTTAGCCTTAGTTCTTTGGGCGATGAGAAGTGCAGTTTCAATGGTATCAACATTTGCAAAAGTCAACCGTTGAAAAGCGTCGATTCCATCATTTGCTGTAAGTGCCATTCTAACCGAATAAGGCATGCGAATTGCCGTTTTACCTTCCACATAATCGCCCGATACCAAGCCAAAAAGTCCCCTGTACCCCGGTATACCGATATTCAACAACATGTCAAACCAGCTCTGACAACTGGCCAGCACCTGTCTTACGCAATGCTGCCGGACGTACCTGAATCCATGGCAGCTTGCCTGCTGATCTAAATTGTTTATCGCGATCAACTGCCCTGACGCATTATCCAGACTCACGCTCAACCACCCAACGCACGCTATCCCTCGATTCCGACCGCATATCTTAGTCGCGTACCAGATCTTCAGAACCATGACGTCCACAATCGGTATCCCTATCAAGCTCCTCAACGAGGCGCAGGGTCACATCGTGACTCTCGAGATCACATCCGGCCAGACCTACAGAGGCAAGCTACTCGAAGGTAGGCGATTCTCTCCGTTGTTGCCGATCCAAGGCTGCGATGCTCTCCAGCAAGCCTGTCTATGTGCATCCTGCTAATGTCACTCTTTGTATAGCCGAGGACAACATGAACGTCCAGCTCAAGGACATCACCGTGACGGCGCGTGACGGCAGAGTCAGCCATCTGGATCAGGTCTACATCCGTGGCAGCCACGTTCGATTCTTCATCGTCCCCGACATGTTAAAGTTGGTTCACCCGTTTTCTACTTCGTCTACGAGAATGTCGCGTGGAGCATCGCTAACCTTCCCCTCCCTTCCAGGAACGCCCCCATGTTCCGGAGTCGTAACGCCCGTGGCCGCGGTGTCGGTCTGGCCAGAGGTCGCGCGACCGTCAGCCGAGCACGTGCTAGTGGCCGTGGCGGCAGATAAGAGCGGGACAGGATGATATTCGAGGGATAACAGGAGAAACCATTACTACACGAGCCTTTCTGACCGATCTCCGGGAGTGGACAAGGAGAGACGAGGCAAGAAGAAGAGAAGAGCAGCCTGGAATCGCGACTGACCGGCCAGCTGCTGCTGCTTGTTCGATTATATCACGGCGTTTTTGGGGTTATCAAAATTGACGACTAATATCTGGCGAAGCACTCGGGGAAAATACCAAATCTGCGAAATGTGTGACATAGCAACAGGCGAAATCGCTTCGATGATGGGGAATCTTCATTAATTAATGGGGCTTCTTTTTCTTCCAGGGCGGACGGACGGACGGATCCACGACGACTTTGAAGAGAAGTTCGGATATCGCGCCCGCTTTCACAGCATATAGAGAGTAGAAAATGCAGCATATTGTCTCTCTTCTCTCATACGGTCCCGACTGCTGCTCGATTCATCCCGCTCGGGTGACGGAGAGGTCGAATTCGATCAACATGACGCGTGGCGTTGCCAAGAACAAATAGGAGACGGCTAACATCTTCTACCTACGTACCTAGCAAAGATGACGCAGAGTCGACGGAATGCTACTCCTCTCACGATGCCACGATCCTGCGAGTTCCTAACTGGCGTCTCACGAATACACCTCGTTAACACAGGTCACCAGGGGCACTGCTGCGTCGTGTTTGTTCATCATTTTTTTGAATTTAGGTATTTATGTACACGTTAAAACTTCATTACTTTGGGGTTCCCTATCATTTCAGCATTCCAGTCGTTTCTCTAGTAGTCTCTCATGGACTCGTGACGCTCACGGCCGTTGCTAAATGTGCAAACACAGGTCAGTCTATCTTCCGACGCTGCAACACCTCGCGGACGCAGGGGATGGAAATGGATGGATGGACTTTGCACTTACGGGTTGTACTCCTCCTCGTTACCGTAGTGCTCATCGTAGAGGTGCTCGGCCTGCTTCTTGGCGTGGTGCTTGGCCTTCTCGCGGTCAATGAAGTCAAGACCCTTGGTCTCGAAGAGCTTGTCGGCCTCGGCACCGACGAAGCCGGCGAGGACCTCCTTGGCCAAGGCGTGCTTGACGGGCTTGCCTGTGATGGAATCGAGTCAGCGTACCATTCACTACTACTCTCAAGTGGTGATGAAACTGCAATTGAGCTCCAATTGATCGGCACTTGAATGCTTCCCAAGTTTTCAGATCCAACCGTGTGGCTAGCTCGTTGTCCGACCCGCCGAAGCACGAATAGCATTGACAATGTGACAAGCGTTACAGATTCCCTAACGGGATGGGATAGAGGGATATAGGGAATGACATACCCTCCTTGCGCTGGTGGTCCTCGAAGAGCTTCATGCCCTCAAAGGCAGCAGCACCACCGATGAGCTCGTGGCTGAGGCTGGACTCGTGGGGCTCACCGTCGTAGACGGTGTCACGCTGCTCACGGGCATCTCCTACAAGACGAAGGCATGTTAGCATCGGTAACTTGGCTGCACAGGACAGCTCAGACAAGGCCTGACAGGTAGGACGCTCGTCACGACGCTGCCGGGGTGAAGACTTGGTTTGGCGTGCTTACCGAATCCGAACATGTTGACTATGATTTACAGTTGGCACTGATCTGAGATGATGAGGGAGAGAAGATGAAGATGGTGATGATGATGAGGAAAATGATTTGTCTTGGCTGCGCGGGATCGGTCCGGATTTAAAGAAACTGAGGGGGAGGACGACGTCCTATTATACCCGCACCTCGAACCAAGTCATGTCCTCTCCGGGTGCATGACTCTCTCCCGTCTGACCTACCAACCACCGGGGTGGTTGATGCACAATTGGTGATTGGCTGGGTCCATGAGTAGCTTGTTGGTGCAAGACGAGCTGGTAAGGCCTCCGACCTCTGACCTGGCTGTTTGCGTCAGCTACCCATCTTGCCGTGGAGCCCGGGCCATTCCAATTCTCCTCCTTACTGGCTGTAGCAGTTCAACACGACAGCAGCAGAGCATACGATCGATATCACACAGCCCATATGATGTAAGCGCCATTGCTCATTCCGCATGTAACGTCTCTGTCCTCCACTCCTCGGCCCTTGTCCTGGACTCCTGGACTCCTGTCGTCTTTCCAAATACGTACCTAGTAGCTCACCTACCTTGCTGGATTCTATTCTATCCCATGTTGCTCCCCTCCCTCCCCTTACCCGTGCCGAAGCCGAGGAGGGGGAGGCCTCATCATAGGTAGGATGGGAGCAGGACCAGGTAGATCTCCTAGGTACCGCAGTGCGTCATGCCCGCAGCTCCGGCTACCGGCTTCATGCCATAGCTCCATACATACGCGACAAGCTCCCTGGTGTATGTAGCTTACTACAGCTCCGCTTTTCGAACCAGACCAGCTCGAACAAGCGTCCGGGTCGCCACCAACCCAACCGACCGAATCCCACGGCGATGGGGCAGAACAGCTTCTGGACGGACTGCGCGTTATTTCGCCCGTTCGTTCGGTCAGCTGGCCCCGCCGGATCCAGTCCGTCCAGGACGATTGAATCGATGCATTGAAGCACTTGCTTTAGGATGAATTTGAACCCCTCTTTTTGGAACGACAACGCGCGAATTTGTTTCTGCCTATTGATCTACCTAGATATCTCACGAATGGAAGGAGATGGAATGCATTTCAACGCGATACAGCTTCGTCGTCCGTCTAGGTAGGTATCCCAACTCGGCGAATTGGCGAGTCGCGCGCTCGCGCGCAAACGCTCCGATGGTAAGCGATGGATGTACGGAATACGTACGAAGTATCTCCCGATCGTCGTAAGATGGATAGCTACTACCTACGCACTGCAGCTCCAGCTCGTCTAGAATCAATCCTCTTTGTATCATGCAACCCTCTTCTGAGTCGTGACACTGCCTCTCTGTAGACTGTCCGGCTGCATGCGCCACCAACAGACAGACAGACCTAATGTGGGTGGGTTGTGAAGCTAGTCCTCAGCTGCTGTCGGGTTCTCGAGCTAGACCCAATGTCGATTCAGGAGAAGAGAAGGGCATGGTAAGGAAAGGAACGTTCAGGCATGCGTCGTGGCTATGTATGCTTCGGTCTGCGAATTGGATGCCTACTACGTGGGGAGGGAGACAGGTAGGGAGAAGCTGTCGTGCGAATGTCGTTCATGCAGGTGTATGAAGCTGGTCCTAATAAATATCTCGTTGCCTGCCTGCCTGCCTACTTCGCGAAGCTGTCCCTCGCATGAATCCCTCCTTTATCGACCATGTCAATCAATCTATTAATTGACTGAGGAAAACACCATGTCGTGGACCCCTTCTGCCTACATGAGTCCTGCATCTATTACCTATATACAGAATGCTCTTACGAGTAAGCACGGAATACGAGTCGTTACATATTATACAGCCAGCTCTATAGCCGTTCATGCCGTCAAGGCGGGGGATCTTTTCTAGCTGCATGCCAAGTTTGCCAACCCGGGGTGAAGCGGCAGATTCCGTCTGGGCGTCCCACTCGTTTCCTTACCTCGGTAGGCATCGTACATCCTGTCTCTCGATCATAATTGTTGACATTGTTTGCTACGAATTTCTTCTGCGACGAAGCACTCGTGTAAACAATGCATCTCGTGTGAAGTGCGTACGACAGACAGCACGCGCAGACAATTCGCATCACATGTCTCTCCCAAATTTGCACATACGCATGCACGCACACACACGTAAGAAGTCAGTTGGTCTTCCTTTGTTTACTATGAAGTTATAATCCGACAAGCATACGCGTACAGGCCATGAATTAAGAACACCGTTTGTTTTCGCCTTTTGTGTTGAATGTGTTGATGAAATGTCGCAGACTCATGAATACACTCGAAACTCGCAGACAGACTCGCAGAATATTCCAGACGTCTCTCTCTCTCTCATCATCCCCCTGACAACAAGCAACAAAATAAACCCCAAAGACAAGAATGCAATTTGTTCACGCAGTGCCAAACTTACCCAGATACTCCCCATGGAGCTTGCTCTGTCGATCCCACTCCTTCTTTAGCTTCTTGAGCTGCGTCTTCGGCACCTCGCTACCGCAGATCAGCTTCGTAGGCAGGCCCTCGGCATCCCACTCGCCGTAGCGCGGGTCCGCCTTGAACATCTCCTGTGGCGGTACCTTGGCCTTGGCCCATTTCTCGGCCTCGGCGCGCTCGCGGGCTAGACGGGCTTCCTCCTTGGCACGTGCCTTTTCAGCCTCCTTGGCGGCTTTTTCTTCGCGCGCGGCGATGAGCTCGGCTGCGGGGATGAACTTGATGAGGGAGGGCTGGCCGTCGGGTCTGTCGTCGAGGTAGACACCGATGTTGGTCAGGTCGAAGTCACGGATGCGGTCGCTGAGCTCGAGGATGGATTTCTTGAGTTCAGGAGTAGCTGTGGAGACCATGCGGCGAAGCTCGTCGCGTAGTTTGGACGTGCAACGGATGAATGGCAGACCAATCTGTTCAGGATCCCGGAGTCCTGACTTCACTAGTGTCTCAAATTCAGTCTTTGGTGACTGTGACAGTAGTGCTGTCAATGTTTCTGAACCGGGAATCTCAAGAGCCTTGATGTCCACCAAGACGGAGTTGTAGGCTGTCTCGTATGGCTGGACTGCTGTAGCTGGCTCAACATCAGCCCATGTAGCTGATGAAGCCCAACCGAGTCCCTCGTAGGGTGCTTTTGCGTTGGCATCCAAACCCAGGATGCCAACAATCTTAGTAACCCATCTCGCAACGGCTTCAACGGCTGATAGCTCTACGTTGCCGTTGGGAGCACCAATGTGAATGTTCGCCTTGCGAATTATATCGGCAATCACGCGCATGACCTGTGGTGTGTCGAAGGAGTTGCCGAACGCAGTCTGGACGTCGCTCTTGGCCTGTTCCAGATCAGCTAGCAATCCCTCGCTGGGCTTGCCAGTGAGAGAGAGTGCATCTACTCCATTCTTGATAGCAGATGCTGAGTCGCCTGCCTCTATGAGAAGGGACTTGACGTTGGTGAAGAAGTTCTACAGAGACAGACATTAGCAACCTTCTTCCGGGAAAGACCCTAGATAGTAACAATTACTCACGTTGATACCGTTCTCCCAGGAGTCGGCTTGTGTGCGCATGCTTGGTGTAATTTCTACACCATCGTTCCATCTTCCAAGTAAGAAAACGATACGCATAGATCGAGCGGTGTAGGTCGAGGCCAAAGCATCCTTGATGGTCTGGAAGTTCTTCAAAGACTTAGACATCTTAGAACCCGAGATAGAAAGGTGACTATCAGATGGTCAATAGGTGGCTCAGGAAACCTCATAGCCGTCACTCTCAGACTGAGTCGCCTGAGTAGCGAACACAATACAAATTGTATGAGGTTAAGAAGCTTCAATAACTTACCCCATGTGCAAGAAGTAGTTAACCCAAGTGTGTTCGTGACCGTGCTCGCAGAAGTAAGCCTCACTCTGCGCCAATTCGTTGTCGTGGTGCGGGAAGGCGAGATCGATACCACCGGAGTGGAGATCCATGCGTGAGCCGAGGACATCGGAGGCCATGACGGAGCATTCACTGAGAATCAGAGCGTCAGTATCTCGAGTTCACGATCTCTATGTAACAGCGAATTGCAGAAAGCACCTACATATGCCAGCCAGGACGTCCATTGCCCCAGGGGCTGGGCCAGTATGGCTCGCCGGGCTTTGACTTCTTCCATAGAGCAAAGTCACCGGGACCTCTCTTTCCTCCAAGGCTCTTACCGAGGGAACCTTCTCCCTCTTCCTGAAGCGCCTTGTCGTTCCGGCTGTCGGGTCGTAGGCGGGCATATGTGTTGCCGGCCTTCTCGAAGGCGGCAATGTCGAAGTACACGGAACCCTCAGCTTCGTAGGCAAAACCCTTCTCGACGACCTTCTGTACAAAGCTGGCAATTTGCGGCACGTATTCGGTAACTCTGGTCACAACGTCGGGGCGCAGGACGTTGAGCGCATCCATGTCTTTCGTGAATTCGTTCTCCATGAATTGTGTCAGGGATGTGAAGATGGTCTGGTCGCTCGTGTCGAACGTTTCCTTGTATAGAGAGTCGAAGTACGGTAAGAGGATCTCTTCGGCGCCCGAGAATATATGGCCACGGCCGATGGAAATGACGGCAGCGGTCATGTTGCTGATGTGCATCTTCAACTTCGCCTCCTCGTCGCCGGGCTTGCCGTCGCCGGACAAACTCTCGCCAGCCAGTACCGGTCCATATGCGCTGTCTCTCCGAGGCATGTAGTTGCGCAAGTCTAAGGGTTCGTCTTCACCTTCAAGCAGCTTGGGGAGGTTGCTCTTTGCATATGCCCTGAAGGCAGCCATGCCTATCTCAGTGAGCTCCTCTTCCGTGTATGGCTTCTTCTTCTCGATCTCGAGTAGTCGCTGTCTTCGCGCTCTAAGAATGATCTGCAAATTCGATGTGAGCGACGTGTTCAACGGAAGATATCGCACGCGCGGTGTCACACACCTTGTCATCGATGTCTGTATGTACGAACATTGCAATTAGCTCCTGTCATTTCGCATTACGATCGAGGTGTTCAAGAGACGTTGAGTACTCACCTGTGAAGTTCATGACAAACTTGACGTCGAAGCCGTAGTAGTGAAGTAATATGCGCCGGATGATATCTGTGGACACATAATTGCGTGCATGGCCGAGATGGCTGTGGTCGTAGACGGTCGGACCGCAGGCATACCACGAGATCTTGCCCTTCTCGATGGGCGTGAACGGGACTGGCGTCCCGGGCTTGAGGGAGTTGTGGACTTTGATCGAGTCCATCGTGAGTCGTGTCGTCGCAAAGGTGTGTCGCAGTGCAAATACGGGGGTTCGAGTCAATGGAATGCGAGTGGACTGTCTCAGTAGTAAAACCGAATGCAAAATGGTCATCAAGACAGGAGGACGGGAGGGTGAGAAGATATAGAGGGGGGATGGAGTAGGGAAAGGCAAATGGAGGCGTTCTGCGGCGTTCGTATGGGGAGGATGGGGAGGAGACGAAACGTGTCACAACGGTGGAAATGAAGGCCAAGTAAATCGTTAATATATGTTTAGAGCCGCGCAATGAATTTTGAGTCACAGGTGGCAGCGATGCGCGTGTATACGAAGTACACGTACATTTTGGCCTAAGCCTTGCCGTAAGTTGTAGGTACCCATACGTACCGTCACCTTTTTCAAGTGAAGTGCATTATTGATACTTACACCAAAGTACGTCAATGCTCACGCATCGGCGAGGTCAATGACTTGAAGATCAATTAGAGGAAAGACCAATCTAATTATTTATGAATTGCTCACTGCATATTGTTTTTGTTGTATGCAAATACGTCGCGATTCTTGTTTGAGGGCAAAACATAAAGGAGACCAGAAATGCACTTCACTTTTTGTCACCCCACTGTACACTACCTACAGGAACTTTGGAACACCACAGGAACACTACAGCTCCGGTGACAGGGGTCGTTACAGACGTTGCAGGGGCTCCCCAGTCTCCATTATCGGCAGCCTGTGATGCATCGACCCCTCTATCTCGATGCCGCTAGCCGCATGTGGTGGTGGTGCGACGAGCTACCCCGCCGTTAGCGTGTTTCGTCAACGGTAGGTAAAATTTTCCAATCAGGTCGACTCCCGTATCGATCGATCAATCAAGCCATCAACGCGTCAAAACTGCGAACACCGAAACCTTCAGTTAAGGTTGCGGATCACGGATTACGGATCACGGAGCACCGTTCTTTATTCCGTTCTCGACGTTATCGACCTGCCCTTAACGTCTCGTCACGACGGCCGAAAAATATCCGAGGGCGACTTCGACGGTAATATCAAAAAAATGGCAACCGTCTCGCCGTTCCTGGACCCCGGACCGGTGGCCACGCCCGGCGCCCTTGCGCTCGTCCATCTGTCGCGCGACAACGTTCAGCCCGTTTACTTGAGTAAAGACTCGGGAACAGTCGATGGATATGCTGAAGGCGCCGTCATCAATACCCGCTTTGGTTCGTTCCCACATTCGACACTTATCGGCCAGCCATGGGGTTCGCAAATCCGTGCCTCCATTGTCGACACAGGCTCGCGGGGCAGAAAGAGAAAGCTCGAGAATGCCGCTGCCGAAGCCGAAGTCACTCCGAACGACACAGAAGCGGCGGCCTCGAGTACAGGAAATGCGAAGGACTTGAAAACTGCCCCCACTGGCTTTATCCATATGCTCCCACCAACCCCTGAAATCTGGACATCGAGCTTGCCTCACCGAACGCAAGTCGTCTACACGCCTGACTACAGTTACGTCCTCCACCGTATCCGTGCTCGCCCTGGTTGCCAGATAATAGAGGCCGGTTCGGGCAGTGGTAGCTTTACACATGCTTCAGCACGAGCCGTCTACAGCGGATATCCCAAGGATGCCGAAGAGAAGAAAGGAAAGGTCTGGAGTTTCGAGTTCAACCCGGATCGGTTTCAAAAGATGCGGGAAGAGGTGGCCGAGCATAAATTAAACGGAATTGTACAGGTCACGCATCGAGACGTGTACAATGACGGATTCTTAGTCGACGGTCAGAGCCCGGGAGCAGAGTGTGTTTTCTTGGATGTACCGGCTCCTTGGCAAGCCCTGCCTCACTTATCCCGGAGGAAACCATCGCCTGCATTACTGGCCACCTGCGACTTGACGCCTTTAAAGGAGACATCGTCCGAATGGAAGTCTCCCCTACGCGCCGATCGATCTGTGCATATCTGCACATTTTCGCCCTGTATCGAACAAGTCACCAGGACCGTCGATGTAATGCGTCGCTTAGGCTGGATGGACATTGAAATGGTAGAGGTTGCTCAAAGAAGAGTAAATGTGCATCGCGAAAAGGTTGGACTAAACATGCCTCTAGAACGAGGCACAAATCAGTCCCCTCGTAATGTAGAGGAGGCCGTAAAAAGGTTGAAAGAGATCGATGGCCGATTCAAGGAATTCTACAGGGAGAAGCCTGATGCGGATGTTGACATGGAGGACGGCGACGAGGAGAATGGCAAAGAAGGCCAGAACGGAGAGGTCGATGGAGACGACAATGTCCTGAACACCGGCGCTTCCGACGACCAGATCATAACGAAGCCATGGCTAGCCGGAAGACTAGTCCATCGCACGGAGGCCGAGATCAAGACGCACACCTCCTACCTTGTGTTTGCGGTTCTTCCCCAGGAATGGTCCGAAGAACAGGAGGCCGCTGCACTGGAAGCATGGCCTTGCGGAAAGGAGAATAAGGTCATTGGCAGCATAGACAAGGAGACGCGCAAGCAAGAAAAGCGTGAGATGCTCCGTGGAAACAAGCAGAAGAAGAATGCCCGGAAGGCCGCACAGAATGGCGGTGAGCCCGCCGCGAAGAAGAGCAAGGCGGAATAATTCATTTCTGGATTTCCATTTTGAGATACATACGAGAAAGAGAGAACGAAAGAATAGAAAATCAAAGATACCCGGCCACGGTCTGGCCACCTAATAGATGAGTGCGCGAAGCGACTATCTACACCACTCGCAACTGAGCTGAACACGACTATCCATCCAGACTGGTTTGGCACTTCGAAAGATCACCCACGAGTCTAGCATTGGAGTTGGCACTTCTGATCCATCATTACAAGTAATTTCTTGTTGACCCATTCATATCAATATCACGGAATCGGCTACGGTGCTTCATTTTAAGCCCGCGGGACGTTGTCTTGCCCTGATTCCCGATCCCTCTCGAGAACGTGATTATGTTTTAGGTGCAAATAAGCAGGAGCTATTTACTCTCGGCATAGCAAGCGCATACCAGCCTGACCAGCAATGTCCTCAAGTCTCGTCGAAACGGCTGCCGTCACATGTGAGGCGCTAAAACCATCTTGATAGCTATCCCTAAGACCGAGGGAACTCTCAACCGAGGCCTCCAGTCGCCATGGCAACGCTCACCCCAGCTGAGCTCATCAACGCAACTCGTATTGAACAATCCTAGAGACAATGGATTAGTGCTAATGAGTCCCGAGCCTACTGTTCATTTCCGTGTCTTTAGCTCGGTGAGATTTTAGCGAGTATCTCGCGAGCATACCTATCTTCATGGGATGGCGGGTTGATGATACCTAGCTGCCGAGATGACCGGGTGCTATCGCTCGTCGTCCGGTGCTATCTAGTCGTGGGCAAAATCCGGGGCTAGACTCCTGGGCGTGATTCTGCCGAGGTTGGATTCTTCGCGGCAGGCCTCCCAGGGATGAGCAAGCTTGTCTGTATCTGGACTGTCGAGGAACGCGACAATGTCATGCCCCTCTCTCGATCCAAACCAAACCGGCGTCATACGCATAGGTACCAATATCCTCAGCACGGAATCGTCTCTACGTACACGATGCCGAGCCGATCACGATAGACAAGATAGACAGACAGACTCACGCAAAACACAGAATCGACGAGATGTTTTTCCAAGTCTCACGACTCTTCATATTGTTTTATTGTGCGCTCTAAATTATGTTTTAACAAGATTTTTGACCCTCCGCAGACAAAATCAATACACCTAAACACCATGCTATCATGTACTATGTTGTGTTGATTAGCAACCCACTTCCACCTCCCTCCCTTTCCATCCCTCCACCCAAAATAAACATCGAGCTCGCATCATGGATGTAAACACCCAGAGCCCTATATCTCAAAAAACTTTAGATTTAAAACGAATCCCCCATTATCACACGGCAGGGAGATAGATGCTCGACGAGCTCCCCGCCTCGGAGCCGTGTCTATTGGGATAGATGGCGGAGGCAGCAGCCGCCGCCGAGGCGCAGGGTTCGAGTAAGTCCTCGATGTGCTGGCAATCCTGACCCCCGATGTTCTCGACAAGCTGCGGTTCATCCAGCGTAGTCGCCGACGCGGACGCAGAAACGGAGGCCGACGTAGTCGAGACAGCCGTAGTAGGGGGTTCAGGGGTGTCATCTTTTTTCTTGCCCTTCTTCTTCTTCGTCTTGCCCTCGTTGTCCTCGCTCTCGGGCACAAGGCCCATGCCGACCATATCGATCCATCTCCACGCCTTGATCAACTCATCCGTGTTGTTGTTGTTGCTGTTGTTGTTATTGTTGTTCGTATTGTTGTTGTTGTTATTATTGTTACTGTTACCGTTGACCTCATCCTCGCGTGTCGCATTGCCCTCGTGCTCAAATATGCTCGTGTCATCTGTGCACACATCGCTCTTACTGATACTGCTGATCCCCTCGCCGTTCGCGACGCCGCTCTCCGGCGTGTTCACTCTGATCTCCCGGACCCTCGTATCCACGAGATCCGCCGTGCGCGTGCCCGCCACCGTGAACCCGTTCTGGCGCATAATCTGCAGGATAGCGCGCAGGTTCAATCTCAAGGCTCTGCCCGGCGCGCCGGAACCGAAGACCTTGCGCGTGAGCCAGGGGAAGATGGTGGCGAAGTCGGACTGGTTGAGGTGAGCGGAGTGCTGGACGTAGAAGAAGTGCGGCAGGGCTGTGTCGGCGGGTTGCGCGACGGTCTGCGCCGCGGGCTCGGGCGAGATGATGCGCGCCGTGAGGTGCAGCTGCTTGCGCCACTTGAAGAAGTCCTCGGATTCGACCGCGAGGATCGCGTTGCCGCCCGGCGACTGGCGGGCAGATGAGGAGTGGGAGTATTCGCAGGAAGGGTTGTAGACGGGGAGGGGGAGGTTGAAGAGGGCGCTGGTGGTGGGGGCCTGCAGGGGCAGACACCAAAGATCGAGCAGGATCGTGACGTTCTTGGACGTCACCTGCCTGCAGATGGAGGACTCCCAGTTCGGCGTGTACAGCGGCATCTCCATGGCGTCTAGCTCGGGGCGGCCGGCGTAGTAGACGGACTTGAGGAACTGCACGATACTCGCGGCGCCGAAGCTGTGGCCGGCGAAGATGATGCTACCCGGGTCGCGCACGTGCAGCTGATCCTTGAAGTGCTCGAGCGAGGCCGTGTGCTTGTTCAGGTTCACGAGCTTGGCGCCCTCGTCGATGCTGAGGATCGCCTCGTGCAGTAGGCCCAGCTCCCAGAGTCGGATGCGCAGCTGGCTGTTGCGCTGCTGGAAGACCTCATCGGTCTGCTCCTGGGGTATCCGCTGGTAAGGGACCATGCGCGTCGAGTTGTTCTTGAAGAGGCGGTTCTGCGTGTACGGTATCCGGACGTACGAAAGGATGGCGCTGCCGTCGCGGTGTTCGGGGCAGAAGACCACGACGCCATGCGAGGCGAGCGAGCCTACGATCTGCGAGTAGGCGTTGCGACTGCCGCCGAGACCGTGCGAGAAGATCATGGTGGGCCAGCGGCCGTTGGGGGTGTCCGGCTTCAGGATCGGGGCATTGTCGATCACGGGGATGGACGTGTAGTGTAGATGTCTGGGGAAAAATCTATAATGGATTCCCAGGGGCCGATGATCAGCGATCCGGCTCTCCATATATATACATATCGTTTTCTTTTTTTTCTTGATATCAAGTTCATGCATGCATTTTTTGGGGGGAGAAAAAGAAAGAAAAGCGCGACAAATACTTACGAGGCAGCCTCCGCCAGAACAGGGCCAACACCGAGGAACTTGATGTACGCCGAGAGATAGTCGCGCTGCGGCGAGGGCAGCCAGGTTATGCGCTTGCCGGTAGCGTTAGGATCGCAGGGGTAGTAGACGCGGAACTGAATGGTCTCGATCTCGGAGGCATTCTCGGGGGCCGTCGCGGGAGAGTCTATCTCCTTGACGGGGATCTCAATATCGACGGTGCCGACCTTGTACGGGCCTGTGAACTCGGGAAACCGGGGGATGGGATTCAAGCGCGAGAGGATGGATCCCCATCTATCGGAAGACTCGCCGACGGCTGCTTGCGCCATGATTTCTTTTTTCTTCTTTCAAAATTCGAATAAACTGGTTGTTGATTGTCTTTTCCCCCTTTTTTCAGTTTCCCAACAACGTCTGTAAGTGTCGGGCGGCGGGGTCAGAAGATGTTATAAGTGGTTGATGAGGCAGATGGTCGGACCACAACTGATGATATGACTAAAGTAAGTCTGACTCCTTTTTTTTCTGGTCTTTGTTATTATAAGTCGGGTCTTGGGACGGAAGTTTTTTTTCCAGTCAAGAGATATTAGTCGAGTTAAGAAGTTGGAAGACAAGCAACAACTTTCTTGGTTATATCATCAATATAAACTGTTCGATTTTTCGGGGACTGAATGAGAGTACTCGGGGTGTTGGTTTGGTTGTTGTTGTTGTTGTTGATTTCGTGAATCTGCTTATAGAAAATATATATCAAAAATAAAAAACAACAACCAAAACCGACAAAGAAAAAAGAAAACCCCGACTTTGGAAATTAAAGTAAGGAAACAAAAAATATTCAAGAGCAGGAAGAAAACCAAACCAGATATTCGGGGTATCATATAATAAACCAGAAAGGGCTCTCCAACGGGGACCGGGATCAGATCAGACGAGCGAGCGAGAGAGAGAGAGACAAGAGAGCAGCCAGAGACGAAAGAGGAAAAAAAGGGTACATCGTTACCGGACCGGTAGGGACCTAAGCTGCCTGCCATTAGCCATAGCCATGCCATGGTCCATAGCCATGGTCCCCATCGCATGGTCCCCATCGCATGGTCCCCCATGGTCCCGACCCTTCAACCAGCGAAAGTGACCGTGGAGCTAGACAAGACAAGACAAGTGAAGGGTCTCAATTTTAATCCGTAAACAGCGTCAATTTGCCAACCCCGGACCAGACCAAGCCAGCGCCCTTCTAGCGTGCAACTCGCCAATCGGGACTCTCCCTCGTCGCTCTCTTTCTTTTCCTGCCGTTCCCTTCTGCTTCCAGCGTCTCGCCTGCAACTGCGATTCACTCTCTTGCTTGACAGATTAGGCACAGTCCATGTCCATCGCTGTATGCACGATGGCACGTTATGCACGGGGTACCGGTCCTCTGGATACGGCTACGGTGCGAAAGCACACTACGACTAGGCTCTCTATCTCGTGCCTTAGGCAACCAGTAGTGTGGATGGGGAGTCCCCGTCGCTGGCACTAGGGTGCGGTACGGAGTGCGCAGCGCAGCGCAAGCGGCAGATGGTAAAATAAGTCTCGGCTCTAGTCGAGCTATCAAGCCGATTTGACAAGTGCAGATGGGCGTTCTCTCGAGACACTGATTCAGAGTGAGCCGAGTTGGGGATACGTATCGTATCGAATATACCTCGAATGAATCTGCTATGTTCTTTGTCGATGCCGTAATGTCATTGTCAGGCCTGTATGTACGAGTATTACGAATTCTTCTCTTACAAGTACTCGTCAGCGATATTGGCGATGATATCGAGAACCAGGATAGAAATGCATGATTAATGTCTCCCGTACAAAAATCACATCATCCACGATCCATCCATCCATCATACGCCTGCATGGAGGGAAAATACATACCTACCTACTAGGAAATAGGAAATTGGGGGCAAATGTTACATAAGATAACGAATTCTTTTCTTTCCCTCCGTTTTTTCTCATCCCCTGCCAATTTTGACGGGGTCCGCCAAGACCTTCCACACCATTGTTCCCTCGTTCCACCCCACACATAGCAACGCAGCAGTCAGTCAACTCGACTCGACTCCCCCGGACACAAAAGAGTGACCAGGACAAGGACAAGGACTTGTACATGGACAAGGACCAAGGTAAAAGCGGCATAAGTTTCCTCCTACGAATTAGGCAGCTTACAATTTTTTAAACACAGGGGGATGGACATCCTGGTTAAGCAGATTAGCTCTGTCTGACGATTGTATACCTAACTTACGTGCGAGTGCGTACGTGCCAGGTGAACTAGTAGGTAGGCTGGAATCTGTCCGGTGCGCTTCGGTCGAGAAGAGCAGGTAAGAGAACGCGAGAGTAGAGAGGCGTTCGCAGTTAAATCGAACAAATTCAAAAGTCCCATGACTAGTGAATCGACGAAAGAGAGAGAGAGAGAGAAAGAAAGAGAAAGAGAGAAGAGTAGTGCAATGCGCCAGCTGAAACAAATGATCTATCTAGTATCTGAAAAGCTGAAATATCTCGACGATACGATAACTCCGTAGTGTTGTTTGTGTAACTGTTTACTTCCCGACTAAATAAAACTCGTGATAAAAAGGGGAAAGTAAACAATGCCTCAACTCTCAACGATACATGTACCGACAATTACGTCACACCGCATGTCCTCCTCCCTCCTGCAAGGGACACCCGAGAGTCCGTTACATATTCCACGTTTTGTTCTCGAAAACGAAAGCCCTACTTTCTCCCCTCGGTACTCCGTTAGGTAGGGTGCGTGTGCGCGTGCGCGTACGTGTGGACTCCCCGTAGTGCGTATCGTACACAGTACGGACCCTTCTATAGCCTGCCTATAACCTCCAGCACTACTCGCCACTATTCCACCTTCTATCTCGAACCAGCAGATCATCATCTACACACAGCATTCTTCTAGAAGGCAAGGAAGCCAAAAGAGAGCAAAAAATAAACATGGGGTCACCGGGCACGTTTCAGAATCATCCTCGCATGCATTGATGGCACTTTTGCTCTTCTCGAATCTCACTTGTCTTAGGTATTCCGTACCTCTTCTCCATCGTACTCATTCCCTACCTACCTAACCACTTACGATACAAGTCTACGAGTAGGTGAAGGAGTTAACCCACTCAGGCAACGGCACTTCAGTCTCGGCACCCGAGTCCCGAACCCTTCACATGCCGAGACGCCGTCTGGGGTTGTTCGCCGCGGTAATTTCCGTCCTTTTTTGGCTCGTCTCTTTTCTGTCTTTGGTCTCGCTCTCGTCAGCCCAGCTTTTGCTTCCGCACCTGAACCCCATAATACATACGAGTAGTGCGCTTCCTACAACGGAAATAAAAAAGGATATAACCGCTGAAGAAGGTAAAGAAGCAGAAGAACTGAGAGAAGCTATCGTAATAGGTAGCTCCCTGGAAGGCGGTCTGGCCCGTCCCCCCATCTTCTTCAAGCTACCTACTCGTAGACTCGTAGTCTTCTGTCTGTACCCCCACGCCCCTGGTGGCACCCCTGGCTTGACACTTCTGGTGGATGTTTTCTTTGTAAAGTTATCATATGATTTGTCAATCCTACGACTTGTTTACCAAATCAAGTGGAATTCACTCCGATGATGTCGGCTTCAGACTCATCTTCAACAGTACTCGTATCAACTGACATATTGTAGTAAGTGCCTGCTTGTTGATTATGTCTTCTATCGCTATTGTTTGTATCGTATCATCTATCGTCTTGTCTATAACCCATCTCGTCTACTGCCACTCGGCGTCAACCTGCTCCCAGTTGTCGAGGAATGCCTTGAAGAACTTGACACCCAAGCCAGGATCCAGCGAGCCGCAAGTGGCACGAATCGAGTGCATGGAGAGTTGTGCCATACCCGCGTCAGCAGCACGGACGCCTAGCGCCGAGCTCAAGGACGGGCCAACCGTACCGCCGCTCCTCGAGTCATTCCGGATCTGGAAGACCTGAGGCGTGCAGCCGCCCAGTTCGCAGATGCGCGTCATAATGGCTGTCGATACCGAGTCCGTGGTCATGTGGCCATTACTATCCGCACATATGCAAATCCCTACGTTGAGCCGGGGAGCATGGTCTTCCTGGTAGCGCGACACGAAGTTGGGGTTGATGGCGTGCGTGACATCAGCAGAGACGAGGAACGAGTTAGCATACGTCTGACCCATAACGCCAGGGCCAAATGCCTTCTCCGTTCCACACATCGCCTCTACCGTGCGCTCGATCACCGACGGCAGGAAGTTGCCCTTGGCGCCTTGGCGGAGGAGGGAGCCGATCTCTTCATCGTCAAACATGGCCACTAGCTTGATCGTTCCGTCGGTTGCCTTCTGTTCCGACGCAAGCAAACCGTGGAACGCACCGTAACTGCAAAGCTTGTCATCCAGGCGGCCTGCGAAGATGAATTCCCGATCCATACCACCGACCGTGGCGGGCTGCAGGTCGAAGAGCTCCAGTTCCCAGTTTACAATCTGCGAGTAGTCCTTAATACCCAGCTCATTAGAGATCAGCTGCACCAGCTTCGGAGGCTGCGTGGAAATGAACGAGCCCGCAGGGCCCAGAGACTCGGCAGGGGTGGCGACGTCAGCGCCGAACGGCGAACTATTGAGTCCAATAATAGGAACGGCCTGAGTTTCCTTGTTATTCTGGCCCATCATGCCAACTCCGAAATGAGGAGCCAAGGTTGGGATGCGAGCAACTTCATCATCATCATGTCAACAACGTGCGTGACCTCGCAATACCTGCAGTGCATAGAGGCTTCACTTACTCGGCCAGCCTAATTTCACCAGTCTGCTCGTGGTCTTGCCTGACTCGTCTCGCACGATCACTCTACCTCCTATGCTCAGATCCCTGTCCCACCAGGTCTCGTTCAGAGCACCCGCATACGGGGCGACACCCAACTGGGCGTAGCCAGCGGTGGCAGGCTTCTTGCTCACGGGCTTCACCCTGGCAGTAAGGGCGTCGATATGACCGGCGATCATGGCGATGCCGTTGCCAGGCTTGTACGCTTTGCCGACCACGAAAGCAATAGTGGAGCTGCCATTTCGAGTGACGAAGTACTTGCCGCCGGCCTCGATCCGCCCGGACCAGTCCTCACGAGGGGGGAGCTTTATTTGTGCAAAGGGTATAAATCAGTGCACAGATTCCAAAAGAATAATACATAAGAGAATATCATCTACTAAGTAGTGAAGCTACCGAACTAATAACGCAGAAGATAAAGCAGAAGCAGAAGAACCAACCTCCTTGTAGCCAAGTAAGATCATCTTTCTCTTAAAAAAGTCCACCGCGTGGAAGACGGTGGGGTTCTCCTGGAGAAAGGCGCAGAAGGGCTCCGTGAAGGACTCCGGCTTGCAGTCCGTGATCATGCAGGCCGAGCACTCGGCCCGGTTGCTGGTCAGCTGGAGGCGGTACGAGTCGGTGCGGGACTCGGGCAGCTCGCCATAGCAGGAGTCGCACAGCACGAGGTAGCGCTGGCGCTCCAAGCCACCCACGATGAAGGCCTTCTCTGCGTCGGACATGAACGTGGCGGGCCTCGCCTCGAACTCGGCGGGGTTCGCGAAGCTCGACAAACGCGAGTGAGAGGCATTGAGAGCGGCCATGCGCAGCGAGTAGCTGGAGTCACGCTGCCGGAGGAACTCGGAGCTATGTCTGGCCATGGTGACCTCGTATTGGGACGACTATCACGGTTGGGACCCAAGGATGATGTTATGTTTCTCTATCGTATACAGGGAGTTGGGATGTGATGTGATGGTATGGTATGTACGAGTATTGAGGGGTTGACGGGGTTGAGAGGAGGTTGGCCCAGAGATACGGACGAGATACGATACGGATTACGGATGACATACTCCGTACAGCGAGAGATACGGGCCTGAGAGAGATACGGAATTGAAGCATGCCAGTTGACGTGTCATCTGGCAGCGGCACTAACTCCCTACAGAAGGTCGCACCGCGGAGATAGGCCTGCATTATTACTAACGGTTCAGCGCGTACGTAATGTTGCATAATCCCTTTCACTATTCCATTTGGTACTAGACCAATACAGTGAGAATAGAGACTCAGACACGGTATTCCAGCTACGGACGGCCCAGCGACGACAATCCCACGGACAGCATTTGTCCGGATCACTTCTGTCCACTTCGGCCACAAACCGTCCTGTTTGATTTCGCAGCAGTCAGCCCCGATTCTCAGGTCGCACGAGATGCAATTCCCATGAGTCGTGACATCGGACGGCGCTAGGGAGATTCATTTGTGCTGCGGCCAGCCTCAATAGGCTGAACGCTCGTGCCAGCCCCTATTATATTGAGGCCAATATAGACGGACAGCCACCACTTACACAGAAATAATGAGGGAGAGACAAGAGATAATACTTTGTGAGGTTTTCGCATTCCGGATCATCAGACTGGAGTGGCACGAGAATGGAATGTTGTCGCTCGCTCTTCTTGGCTTATAGAATCGCTGTTAAGATCTTGCATGCCGAAGGGAGAATCGTAACTCCACAACTGAGAAGTACCTTTTTTCTATGCAGGCTATCTAATTTGCATGGGATGCAACTCAGTGATACTTCTGGTGGATCCCAGACAGTCCAAGAATGGGGCTCGCCGTTCGCAGAGACGATTCTCTGCTGTAAGTCGAGCTGGGAGTTAAGGCTGTTGTTTATCGATCAGGGTTGGAAGACACGACGATACCATCGCCTGCTTCCGAACAAAGCAAGTTAATTATGCGCAAAAGCACAGAAACTATGCAATCCATCGCATAACCAGATCGAGAATATGGGGGACTGTGCGCCGAGTATATCGCCTCGAACTAATAGTTGTCTTACACGGAAATATGGGAAATGCCCACGGTGGACGATAGCCCCTGGGATCTGGGATACCGCATCCAGAAATGCATACTCCGTATTGCCGTACGGGATGTAGACAATCATACCTAACAGATCTGTTCTCGGCTCAACCTGCTTTTCTTTTCTTTTCTCACGATTCAGCAGATAATTAGCCAACTTAGGTGCTGCCGAAGATACCGTGAAGGTGCTATCGTCGAGAAAGCGGGCACTAAATGCGATATACGATGCCATCCCGATTCCCGAGTCATCTCAATTCTATCGAAAACAAAACAGGTCTACCTATCGTAAATTTCTTTGTCTAGCGTAGCATAGCACCGCCGAACACCTTACCTTAGACTCGAAAGCTCTGGTCACGCTATTATCACGTTACATTGCGTGTTTCCGTGAGAGAGCTCCCGTAGCCTATGCCCTGGTTTGTTTACTTTAGTTAATTAAGACTTTTCAGCTCGACGGACATAACCAAGGTAGTGTAGATTGACATCGTCTCATAGACTCGATGTGAT
Organism: Xylaria sp. L1 SY-2022; assembly: GCA_023079495.1. Lineage (NCBI taxonomy): Eukaryota > Fungi > Ascomycota > Sordariomycetes > Xylariales > Xylariaceae > Xylaria > Xylaria sp. L1 SY-2022. The sequence goes on along the minus strand of JALIDW010000019.1, from coordinate 117,288 downwards.
TGGAACCCACGAACTATTACTTCACGATGGCGACAGGTCTGCACAGCTAATCCCTGCCGGCGGCAGATGCAACCCTACAGACATATTAGTTCTCACCTCATCGGCAGTTGATGAGTTGGGGATCCAACGATTCAATACTCGGTCTTGTTGACGTCTGCTTTTGTGTTTTCGGTGCTTACGCAAGTTGAAGATCACCCAAAGCCCTACTGGTGTAAGACCCGCGGCTTTTGGAAACAACGGCGTCTGAGGGGCGGTAGGTAAGCTTCTATCGCCGTTCGGTCACTGTTCCGGAGATGCTGTCGTCGATACAGATTAATAGGATCGATATACGCCTCCCCGTGCGTATTAGCGCTCGCAGTATTACTCCCAATTAACCCACTCTTGCATAACCCGTTATTATGAGCATCTCAGAGACTGATGTCGAACATGGATAAGCATAAAAAACTATTAAACATTGAAAACAGTCGTCCCGGCATGGAATTCATGCTGTCTACCCAAGATAGGCAATTCTGGGCATCGACGGGGGCCTTCTCGTTCTCTAGCGTTGCCTGTGGATATTTCCAACAATAAGCTGGTCCCGGTCCCACAGCCAAGTTTAATCTCCTCGTCTTTTCTGGCCCGGCCGGGATACGGGGGGTAGGTAGGTAGTTGAAAAACGTATTCGGTATTCACGACGTGGTTGCTGCTTTTCTTCTTCTTTTCTCTCCTTTTCTTCTGTCTCTGGTGATGTTCGCTCACTTATTACTAAGTTGATCATTCTCTCAAGGCACTTTTGAGTCAGGTAGTGCCCGTCGTTCTGGGACTGTTTGATTGATTGATCACTTATACGGGGAATATTGAAGACTCATTAACTATGGCGAGTCTTACTACGAGGCCTGCTATTAGACGTATACGAGGAGCATGTTGTCACTGTTGACAGTGAGGCAACTTGGACCACATCTCATTCCCGTTGCTGTGGAATAACCGGGTATTGATCGTGTATACTTTACTTCGTCCATTCTTTGAGTTGGCGATGAGGATTGCATGAGTGAACGAATAAGTGAGTGAGGGTGGATGAGGAGTGAGTGAAAGAAAGGGATTCTCGCCGTTGAAAGAAGTGACGAGAAATCACAAAAGCTCACAACAATGCCATAGTTAACTAGGCCGTCAGATCAATCCCAATGTCTTTCGTAACTTCATGACAATGACCGTGTTCTTTATTATATTCATTCTCAAGCAAGAAAGTAAACAGACATATCCAAGTATGAAAGTGAACGTATCATCGACAAAGCGGTGGTGCTTCTCCTCGATCAAAGACGATGGTGAGAGAAACAGTCAAGGACTCCTAACCCTCACGATGATCACGACAGTACAAATACTCCCTTCATCATCGACATTATCATCATATCCTCACCAGCTCACAGCTTCTCATCACTAACTCTCACAACCTCTAACAACTAACCCTCACAGCATCACAGCATAACAATCCAAAGTCACTCCAACCGCAAAAATGGCCAACTCAGACTTCACCGCCTCATCTTCCAGCATGAGCGAAGTAATGATCACCAAGGAGAACGCCGAAGAATACTTCGACAACAGCACCTACTGGCAATTCGAAAAGTGTCTCGGCGCCGGCTCCAACGGCATCGCCGTGCTCATGAAAGAGCGCGACCAATACGTGCGCAACAGCCGGCGCATGGCCGTCAAGGTCGCCACGTACCAAGGCGTCCCCGATCTCCAGCACGAGATCAGAGCCCTCGAGATCGTGCGCGGCGGGAAACACATCGTGCGCATGCTCGCGCACACCAAGGACATCGCGAAGGCGGCCACGAGCGAGAAGCGCGGCAACCAGACCTACGAGCAGTACATGGAGAGGCTGACCTCGTCGAACGATGCGCTGCATTCGCTCCCCGCGAGTTCGGTATTCCTTGGTCTCTCAGGTATGCATGGACCTGCCGTTGCGCTTGAGTATATCGAGGGCGTCACTTGTCTGGATTTCATGCTGAATATTGAACGGTTGAAGCTCAAGGTCCCGAATCGGATTCTCTGGTCTTTATTCCTTTGTTGTACGTATCCCCCTTTCTTCCTTTCTTTCTTCCTCCCTCCCCTATTCAAGAAGCAAACAAAGCTAACTGACAATCAACAGTAATCCGCGGCACAATCGGCCTCGCCTACCCGCTCTCCCGTCCCGAAGGCGCCCCCTCCGTCCTCGAAACCATCCCCAACGACGGCCGCGAGCCCCGGAACATCATGCACGGCGACTTCGCCCCGCGCAACGTCATGATCGGTCCCACCACCGACACCGACGGCGAGCACGCCGTCGGCCACACGATGAAATTCATCGACTTCGGCAAAGCGCGTGAGATCAACAATACGCAGTCCTGGCGCATCATACCAGACAACGTCTACTTGATCGGTAATGTACGTATCTCCTTTCCTTTCCCCCCTCCCCCCCTTTCTCCCATCCCCCCCCCCCAAACAAAAAAAGCTACTTCTATTAAACAAAGGCTAACATATTTCACAGCTCATGGCCGGCCTAATCTACGGCTTCGACCTCCCGCGCTTCAACGACGAATACCGCGGCTTCGAAACCGCCGCCATGGCCCTCCTCCCGCGCCCGCAATTCGACAACTTCCCCGACGTCGACCTCGAGCTGCGCGATCTCGTCGCGCGCTGCATGTACACCGATCCCACGGCGCGTCCGGGCCTGCAAGAACTGCTCGACATCGCGCACCGCGCGACCACGACCAAGGGCGCCTTTGATTTCCGCAAGCCCGAGGAGGAGAGCGATGATGCGCTGCGGCGCTTCTGGCAGGCCACGATTTGCGATGTGCCGGAATTTGGGGCCCAGTTTCAGTAAGATGGGTCGTGCTGATGAACTAGCAGGATTCGAAAAGGAGCGAGTTGGTGAGTTGCTTAGAAGGTAGAGTGATCCTCTTGATAGAGATGCTGATTTCTAGGAACCGAGACGTACCTGGACAATGGTAAGAATGATTCCAAACCCCTGAATGAGGTAAGTATACGTCTTCCTGTGAGATCATCGGTGAGTATGTACTTGAACTTCTCCTATTACAAGAACCGCTGACAACAGTCATGCCGAGTATCACTTCACGTAAGAGAGGAATCAGATATCGTCCAGTAAGTTTCCTCTATTTTGAATGCCTCGACACCTTGTGGTGTCCTAACCCATACCGATTCTATCTGACTTTTGGATGAACCTGCTCAAACGAATGCTTCGTAAGAAAAACCTCCTGATACCATCTGAGAAACAGGCCGTGTCGGCATGAAGATCGGCCTTACAACTTTCCCGTTGTATTGTACTTTATACAGTGAATCGAATTAAAACTGGGTATTTCCGCGCGCTCTTGTCTATAAAATGAAGGAATGAATGAATGCAATGCAATGAATGCTTTAGTGGTGAAGGTGATGTCCGTCATCTTCACTTTCTTCGTCTCTCTCGAGCACCTCCTCATGATGCAGTCTTTCCTCGACCGGCGCTCTCATTCCATCCTCCTCTTCATACTCGCTGTGGAGCTCATCATCAGCTGACATGACGCCCAGGTCATGATCAGCCTCCTCGGGAGGCGGCCGCTTCTTCACGAAATCCTCCCTGTGTGCATTAGACATGATACCAAGAATAGACTTGGCAGTTCCCATTGTGGACTTGCGTCTTCTGCGTAATCTTCCTTCCTCGATCGGGGCGAACTGGTAGCCCGTTGGCTGAGTCTCCCCGATTGCCTGCTCGTGAGGAGGCAAATGACCAAGATCCATAGGTGGTAGTGCCTCGGTAGATTTCCGTGACACCTCGTCTGTACTCGTTTGCTCGATCAACGGCTCGTGAGCCAGATCATAGGGTAGTGGCGTGTCGCGACTCGCTTTGTACTGCGCCACGTTACTGCAGTGCTCGTTCTCGACACGGAGCAGTGCCCACATTCCACGACGAACAACTTCCGCAAACGAAACGAAGAACGAGTTCAGGGTGCTGTGTTGCACGCTGTGGGTGAAAATGGCGTAGAAAATCCAACTGAAGCGAAGAATTGGATCGATGATCATAATGGCGTAATAGAGCCAACGCCGCTTCAATCCAAGGATATCTCGAAGAAGGTGGTGTCGCGCATCGGGCTGGAGCAGCGAGAAATCCATCAACAAATCCCATACCGCTGTTTGTACGTCAGTATATCATATATTAAAACTGAGAATAGTGTCAGACGTACATGTATAGATACCGTTAACGGCGGAAAAGGTAATGAAGAGAGCCAGGTTGGAATGGGTGTTCTCGATACGGTATAACGACAGCGCGATGTAAGACAGAATGGTCATGATGTATTTACCGCAGTTGACGAGATGCGGAAACACGTTCTTCGTGTCATGGTAACGACGAATGCATTGTAACGCACGCCAAATCGCTGGCAAGGTCGAAAAGAAACCTAGCAGGCGAGAATGACTCGAATTGCAAAGCGGAGGGTTCTTCCAGTACTGATGGTACAAGCAGAAGAACAGCTCGACGTTCTGAGTAGCGCAACTGTATTAGTGGAAATCCTCCAAAAAGTTGACCGTTGTAAATCGGTGGTAAGACATACCGATACGGCGTAGGTCAAGGAGCAGTAGATATCACCAAGGAAGAAGTCTCGGAACTCGACAGGGTACAAGCCAGCGAAGAAAAGTCGGAACTGCAAGACGTTAGTAAGTTGACTTCATTAGGATGTATAGGAATATCCACTCACGTGAGAGTACGCCAACCACTTGCGGCCCTTGTGCCAGAGGATGGGAGCAGGGAAGAAGATAATAAGGAGTGAAATGGCTATCAGGATCACCGGGTAGTAGAGCCAGAGTTCGTCGCGTCCATATCGTGTAAAGTTGAACCAGAAGAATATACCGAAGAGCAGGAGGAAAAAGCATGGGAAACTAGCCAGCTGTCTCCAGTCCAGGTGATTTTGAGGATCGAATTCAAAGATGAAGGTGTAGTTGATCTTATGAGTCGTCCAAAAGTAACAATTGATGCAGAATAACGAGAATAACAGCCACATGAGGAAGTAACCGGCGTAAATTTGCAATAAGTAGCTGGTCTGTGTTCGTATGACGGGATCCGGGTCGAATAGGAGCTGTCCGGCGTAGACAAGACCCTCGATGGAAAAGGCGGCACCGATGCCAAGCGCTAGGCCGTTCCAGAAAGCTATGCTGGACTCGTCACGAGGCCTGCGGTTCACGCGGCGGAGCTTTCCAGCCGCAACCTTTCGGTTACCCTTTTCAAAGTACCGTGCATACAGATCTTCGACTTCGCGTATATGTCCATCAATAGCCTCGCTGGTGACGAACCAGGCCTTGTTGACCTTTTCGTTCATGTAACGGTAAGGTGGGCGAGCGTTGACCGCCTTATCATACTTCTTGTTGAGTTTCCGGAAGGCCGTCCGGTTCAGAAGAGCGTATGACTTCAAGAGTTCCAAACCACGGTAGAACTCCTGCATCGCCAACTTCAGCTTGCGCTTGGCTGTTCGGTAAGGCACGGCGTGTTCGGGTTTCTTGACATAGTCTCGTCTCTCATCGCCACACACGGATCCCATAACAGGGGTCGGAGGCATTGACTCCAGGGCTTTCGAGTTGGCGCCAGGCTTAAAGATTTTCGCTTTGATAGGCCCCATCCATTTACGAGGCCCGTCAGTCCCGGAAGTATCACCTTGAGAGTCTTCCGACTTTTCAGTCTTCGGAGTCTTTGGCTGCTTATGCTGCCGACTATCGGCCATCTCGCAGGTTCGGCGCATGCGCATCTCGTGTAATTGCTCTCGCAAAGCATTTAGTCGCTGTTCGGCATGCACTTCCTTCTGGCGATAGAAGGTTTCGACCTTATCGAGCTCGCTATCCAAGAAGCTGAAAAATTCTTTTTCTCGAAGTCTCACTGTATCTAATGTTTGTAAGGAATATGAGGTCGCGGCACTTTCGACCCTGTCCAGCTGCTGGGAGTGAGAGAACAGACGCCGTAACTTTTCGCCGGTAGCGGGATGCGGGAGGGTCGCTCGTTTCAATCTGCTTTTCACAGAGGAGTTCGCGGACGAGAATGCAGGCATACTATGCCGTGCAGCTGCTCGATTCGCGGACTCCGGTGACGGCTCCTCGGGCCCCTCTATTCTGGCGTTTGGCGGTGAAGGCAGATGCATCGCAGGGTCAGGCAACTCGAAGGCCCCGTGGCTATCGATCTTAGAGAGACCCGACGTGGCTCGTGAACGCTGCACAAAACTTCCATAGTTGGATAGTGACCGCCTTTCGCCTCCTGAGAAAGGGGATCTCCCAGACCCTGAGTGTGGTCCCTGTCCCGACGGAGCCGGGCTCGACCCCGAAGATGTCCCGGTTTCATGTCCATTCTCATGACCATGTGTGTTTGTCTTTTTGAGGTCCTGCTGGTTACCAGTAGAAGCACCGTTGAAGGACGGGACTTCATGAGGCTCAAGCCGTCGGCCGGCTGCTCTCGGCGTGGAGTTAGCGCGCTGGATGGCTCTGGCTACGGCTTTAACATATTTTTTCCCCGCCTTGTAGTTGAGATATTTGATCCTCCACTCTGAAAGGGGGGTTTCCCAGTGTTAGTACTGCTTCGTAGAATTACCACGTTGGTGGATGGATTTGTTTGACCGCTCACCTGGGACGAGTTCCTGCTCGAGCGCTTTGGCGAACTTCATGATGCCAAAGTCGTCCTCACCTTCGCTTTGCGGAGCAGGTATACGGACATGTAGTGTGACTCGGGAGACGGAACCGCTGTCGAGGCCAAGACCCAAGAAACACTGGACACGCCGAGCAAAATCGAAAGAAGAAACAGGTCAGGAGCTTCAAGAGTCATCTCCAAGGTCCGTAACGAATGCCGGTAAGGGAGTATATAAACGTTTATGGGAGCTCGCTGGGTCTTGCTGTGATATGCTGGGACCTGCTGGGACCTGTCCGGGATGGAGCATTATATTATGGGCCGCATGATGGATGCATTTGTTAAGCGGCGTCGGATTGGTCAATCACGGCTGCAGACCCCCATGGCACAGTGCCAGCTAACCCGCTCCGTCCTGCGACTAAAAGTCTTAGGTGGTTTTGCTGCGACGCTGCTCGGCCACTCCACAAATCCTTAGGGGCTGCAAGAGCCGCGAGCCCCTATCGACGTGGCTCTGAGAACCCACGTGGGGTGGCCGAGCAGTGCAAGAGGGCCAAGTACAGGGGCAATGGCAAGTGGCTAGCGACAAGTGCACATCCGAGAGGCAACAACACTAAGAAAAAAGAGAATCTCTGTCCAACCTCGATTATCTCCGTTCGGCTACTAAACTCCGTTGCAGAGGCCATTTGGCAGAGGTACCATCCAGTAGTTGTCGGGTCTACTGGCACCTACGCCAACTGCGTACTTTGCATGGTGAGATCTGATGCACATCGCTATAGAGAGGGTTAGGTAGTGTAGTGTGCTGGCGATGGCCCGAGATGCTGGGACAAATAGGTCCCTAAAAGCCTCTCCCAGCATGCCTCTCCAGGACCTGTCAACGCTATCGGCGCGCTACACCACCTAGCGGTAGCGCGCACTAGTCTGCCCGCACTAGGCGCACTATCCGTCTGGCCTGCCGATCTTGAACCTTTGCGTCGAAAAAGGTCCGCGAGAGCTCTCCAATTTGATATTGGAGGTGACGCACAGACTTCTGTACATAATTGCCACGCGGGTATGGGCAGGAAAACAACGTCTAGAATTTGTTCGGAACATGTATGTAATTAAACATACATCGCCTCTACCTGGTAACGACCCCGATCCACGAGGGGCTCGAAAATTACCCTATATGCCTATCAACATATAGCGTGCTCTCTCGGGTAAGTCGACGACGAGGGTAATTGATGGCGGCTTACAGCTGCAATCTATACGCCAGCTCTCTACGATGAATCCCTACACAAACGTATCTTACTGCTTATCCAAGTTGGTTATAAGATGAATTCCTCACAACAACACGAACTTTTCGGCTTGTACCTAACCCATGTAAGTCATTGTTCAGATTGGCTGTGATGATTCACAGAAGTACACAAGTGGCGACTCGAAAAGACATCGTGAAACGGAGTGAAAAGCCACAAGCATTCCGGATGCAATCTTGTGCGCCGTACGAGTGCAAGGGGGACGCCGGTCTTTCTTCCTGTCGCGCATGGGCCGTCCCGGGAGCCTACCACCATGGCAAGACAGATCAGATAATTTGCAGGTTTACGGATCAAGCCAGAACCGAGAACCTATGACTTGCGTTACCGGTACGGTAATCCGCGTGATCTGTCTCTCCAGGGATGCCGGCAAAAATAATAGAAATCTGACAGGTCCTAAACCCGTCTTCTATATATAACTGCCGTTAAGTGAGCAGTGCAAATTTTGTGGTAACACCTTGTACTAACAGTGGATTGTTGTTCTTTGCACACTCACGTATGTACTCGTACATGTTTCGAGGTTTTCTTGATAGCGACAGTAAATGGTAAGCCGTATGTAGCTGAAACACGCTGACAAGTGACAAGCAGGACCGTAACGTGATCTCAATAGAACTTGTAGATCCAGCATGTTTTAGGTCGTCAGCTTCGGCTCACCCGGCTCCCCCGGCTCCCGTAGTAGGGTAGGATCCCGAGAGCTTGATGTTGCGCAAAGATCCTTTGTTGCCCAGCTAGCATTCGATCTGCCGATACCACTCTCTTGGTCATGTGCCGTCGCGTCGTGATAGGTAGGTAGTCTCTGCCTTACGCAGGTAGTGTGATATAGAATCACGATCTCCCGTCAATTGGTCGTTAACGTGCCATCAACCACGTTTGAGATCTCAATGGACCCGTCTCGACTGCGCAGGATCACGAGATTTCTTTACGGTAAAGAGTCGCCGTAATATCGTAGCACATAAGGAAACGCTCGACCGATGACGCGTCCCCGTGTAGCCAAGACGGTAAGCCTGGCCATTTTCCAACTCGCAATTCAGCTGGTGATTGAATCATTCATGACATTCGGCATCGTCGGAAATTGCTTCCTCTGCATCAGGTAAGAGTCGGAAACAGCAGCTGACAGGGTAGCCGCATGAAGAATTTCGTACATGAATGCCAATGTAGGTATGCCTGATAGCGACAACTCCTGAGGCATGTCCCCTTGGGCTCCTCCGGGTACATAAGGCTCGGGTCAGAACTCATACGACCCAAGGCCATATTATCGTACGGAACGACGAGTGCTCAACGGATCAGCATGCCGAATGGGTGTCTTCAGGAGAGCTTGGCTCTCGTTTCATCGTCACTGTGTCAAGCTTCAAAGAGTCAATGATGTTTGCCTGTAATGATACTTGCTGCACTCAACAAGCCTGCTTGTTGAAGCCAGTTCTCGTTTGATGCTGATAAGCTTTCAACTCCACGGCCGGTTTCCGTGACAAAGGGGACTGCTCAGTACGTCAGCTTCATTACCGACAATGCGAGCGTCACGATGCCCAATGATGTCCTCTGGTCGCTTGAATCGGGTCAGAATGTCACCATACGGAGCCCCCATGTAAAGACAAGAGGAATGGCGATGTTTACTGATCCAAACGAGTAATAACGGACGCCCACATGCTCACGATGGTGTATCGCATTGGTAGGTTAGGTAGGTACCCGGTCCAGGCGATCCGTGCGATTCAATGAATGAGTCATGAGATCAACCGCTCGACCATTCCATGAAGATTTTGCAAGGCGGAAGACCAAGAGATGTGGTTGAGCTGAAGATAAAGCTAGCAAAATATCCCGCGCCCTAAGCTAGCGAGCCGGAAAGCTTGTCGAAGTCGCTGATGTCACCGATTATCCACCCTTTCCTGCCAAGCTGTCAGCCAAGAAGCACGCTAAAATAGGCTCGTCCGCTTAGTGCGATCCGCCGGGTGTATTATGTAATAAGGCCCTATGGCGATGCCTGGGTAGATGCATAAACGTCTTTACATACCGCTCCCTGAGGATCTGAACTGGGATCGATGATCATTCATAATGTTTACTAAACAGCAGAACCCATGACCGCGACGATCAGGAACAGATGGAGAAGTCCATCTTTTGAAACAGCACAGCTGGTTCTGTGAGATTGTCGGTCTGAGTAAAGATCACGTAGACGCGTTCCGGTCCCGTCGGGTCTCGTGGATATACCCCATAAGTGAATTAATCTACGTAAGTGCATCACAGACTGGACTAACCGCTCCCGTCTCGTCCCGTCGTATTCTTATTCTTACGGATTACGGATTAGGGACAGCAAGGTGTTGTTGTTGTTGTCAACTTGTTCCACGACGCGGCAGTTCCATGAGCTTAATTCAACGGCCCAACCCGTCACTCTTCACGATTCATCCCGCCTTTGGTTCAACGTCGCCGCGTCTTTGAGAATAGAGACGACCATCCTCGCAGCAAGCAAGCGAGAAACGATCTGCGCTGCTTTGCGGGACTTAGAGTGTGCTCGAGTATAGCAAGGTAGGCATACGGATAGAGTCAAGGTATGGCGCTGTACGATAGAGTAGGTACGAGTAGGCTCACCGAGGACGATCAAAATCAATAGTGCCCAACCTCCTTGCTTGGCCGCAGAAAGGCTGGTCGTTGACCGCGTTGGGTATCATGCATCCGGCATCGTCGAGATCGCTTCCGCGGATCATACTGTACCATCAGACAACTCACAATCCCGATGGCACCCCTTGCTCCATCTTGCCCCTCGTGACCCAGCCTGGCATCTCCGTCACGCATCTCATCATCGCTGCCATACATATCAACGAGGACCCCGATGCGTTGACGCTCAATGATCATCCACCGTCGGACTCTCGCTTCGACACAACGTGGGCGGAGTTGCGGCTTGCTCAGGCCAGCGGCATCACTGTCCTGGGCATGCTGGGCGGAGCCGCGAAGGGATCGTATGCTCGATTGGATAAAGACCAGGCAACCTTTGAGCGATACTACGCGCCGCTCTATGAGTTGATTCGCGATCGGGGACTGAATGGCCTCGATCTCGACGTCGAGGAGCACATGACGCTCACGGGCGCCATTCGACTGATCGACAGACTGCGCGCTGATTTTGGGCCTGAGTTTATCATCACGCTGGCTCCCGTGGCGGCTGCGCTTCTGGATCCGCGAGCAAATCTTAGCGGGTTTGACTATAAAGATCTTGAAGCCAGGCGGGGAGACCAAATCGCGTGGTATAATGCGCAGTTCTACTGCGGATGGGGAGACGCGACGACCCCGATCATGTACAACTTGTGCATCCAGCGGGGAGTAAGTCGATCGTTTTCAACATTGCGTCTCGTCATTCCCTGAGTCTTTTGACTGAACACATGGATTCTCTATTTCATGGTATACTCATGACAGAGGGATTCTCACTGCTTCTGTTAACCGTATCTGTCATACTTTTGATGAACGTTTACTAACACTTGATATCTCAGTGGGCGCCAGAGAAAGTCGTGCTCGGGCTCGTTACGACACCCGATAATGGCGCCGGGTATGTTCCTTTCGAGATTCTCCGAGGCACGCTCCCGTTACTTCGTCGGATGCACCCCAATTTCGGCGGCGTGATGGGCTGGGAGTATTTCAACGCACTTCCTGGTGGAAAGGAGAGACCATGGGAATGGGCGCAGCACATGACGGCGGTACTGAGAGCGTCGCACACGACAGGCCATCCAATCGAGGCAGCGTCGGCGAAGAGAAACCCGATAGTCGCCGTTGACGGTGAGGATGAAGATGATGGACCGGAACCGCCATTGCCCACGACATTCGACTATGACTCAGATGGGTTTTGAATGATGAGAATGCACGGAAAAGCAGGCCCAATCATAGGAACTGGCAAATAGTAGATAGAGATTGACGTAGGTGAAATAGAGAGAAAAACATGTAGTTCCCGTTCCCAATTCTGAGTCAATCCGGCCAATAGTGCTTATATGGGAACCAAGGAAACGTGCGCCCCTCCAAAAAGCACAGGAACTGTAGATCTGCGGATGACTTTCGACTACATACCTAACGTATTATATTCATTCAGTGGACGTTTGGATCATTCATCCGTCCATTTATTCCCATTCCCATGCCTACCACTCTATCATTCTACTATTCTGTCAATTCAATCCCCCCTCCCAACGTTTGCACGGGCATTCCCTTTTTTTTCTCTATTTTTTCTATTAATCTGTCTATTTAAACGGCGGGCGCATGACCTTTTGACTCAATAAGCTGCAACACACAAGCCACAATAATAACACCTCCCGTCCGCTTGGATTTTTTTTATCCATCCCGGACCCTTCTTTCTCTGCGTGTGCGCGCACACATTCCGACAACCCCAAACTTCACGCCTCCAGAGTCACGCCTGGATCCATAAAACGGAGGACCATTCAAGCCGAGTCCGATCGAACGGCAAGTCGCAAAGCAGAAAAAACGCGTGCGCGCGCAAATACCACAATTTATTAGAGGTTCGACCAACCATAAGCAGGAAGGGAATTCCCGACGATCCATTTCCTTCTCTTTCTTAATTCACCCCGCAAGAAAAGGAACCCCCAGGACCCAACCAAAAAAAGAAGAGAGCATCGCATCTGGGTTCTTTCTTTTTTTACTAAATCAACACCCTCGTGTCAACAAGGACAAAGAGAGGAGCAGAGACAGAGAGAGCGCGAGAGAGAGAAAGATCGGAAGCAAAGGAAAGGATAGGGGGATAGTAGCATGGCCATAGATTCGCGGCCGTCCGACGAAATGCAGGGCGATCTATCGCCGACCCAGCAGGTCGCTTCTCCGGCTGTGGCTCTGGCCAAGGACAATGCGTCTGTTGCCTCTTTTTCGCTGATGAGGAAGTCTTATGAGAAAGCCGAGGGAGAGGATGTACCCAAAGAGGTACGAGACAACTCACTCACTCACCCACACCCCTACTTCACTCACTCTTCACCCACTCATTCACTCATTCACTCCCTCCCAACCACTCACTTACCATTACTTACTACATCACATCCGCGAATCATTACACGAGAAAACAAACTAAACTACCGAAAATAATGTAAAAAATAATCCGGATGGCTGACATTGGCACTCCACACACTATCTAGCGGACAACGCCCAGTCCCACGGCGCAAAGCCGTCTCAGTCTCAAGAGAACGCCGACCTCCAAGCGTTCCTCCATGGAGATCTTCCGCAGCAGTCGGAAAAGCAACAGCAACAATAGTAACCACAAAAAAGACGAAAGCAGCAACAACAACGACGACGACAACGACGACGCGAGGAGCAAACAGGGCAGCATCTCCGTCTGCGACAGCGCCACGACGAGTAACGACGAGCGACGCCTTTCTGATAAGGTGAAGAAGGCGTGGCGCGGCGTCACGGGCCAGCGGGGCGGCGATCCGCTGGAGCAGTGGATGGTGAAGCATTCGGGGGGCACGTTGCGGGATGTGCCGAAGCCGCAGGGGTCTAGGGAGCCGGCGCGGGAGCCTGACGGGCGTTGATTCTTACTTTATTCCTTACTTTTATTATTGTTATTGTTTTTTGGGGTTGCGATGGGTTTGGGTGGGATGGATGATTTGCTATTATTGCCGTCTACGATGGGTATCTCGCCTCTCATCATGTCATGTTGAGGCTGGCGATACGTAGGGATGCAGGCAGGTTCTTCTCTCTACGACTTTACTCGATACATATCACGGGGTATGTATGTATCGTATCTTCACGGCAAGGTCTGGGATCAGACACAATATCCCCGGGCCTGAGACACCATCGTTAGCATTTAGAAAAAGATACCACCAAGTGATGAGAGAAAAAAGTAATGAACAAAAGCACAATGCGTCACGTCTCCTTCTCCCCCGTGGTCCTTTCTCTGCAAAAGTACGTGACCCGGTCCTTTGAGAACTCGTAACAACTGACAAGTCCCCTTGATGATTCTTCTTTTTCTCTTGTGTCTTCTCTCTCTCTCTCTCTCTCTTATCGCATGTCTCACCTCCCAACACACAAACACCCTTCCATTTCAAACTAGCCCAGCCACCACCACCCTCATCCGTTACCAATTCCGCCAAGAACGTGCGTGTTGTTTCACTTTCGTTTCGTGGCCCCCGCGCCATGTGATTAAGATCCAATGCGGGAGACTCTCCTATCTCTCTCTTCTTCTCCCATCTGTCTTCCTTGATCTCTGTCTCTCACCTTCAAAAGGCAGGCAGCAGACTGCGACTCCGTGCCACGAACCCATCCCAACAATCCGTCCTCGTAGTTCGTACAACCGACAACGAAATTCCCGCACGTAATAATATCCCGTAATGTGACCCAATACGCACACGTTTGTCCCCTTAATTTGGATCGCGGAGTATGTTCGCATCCTGTAATCTAATTCCCCGGAAAGGTACAGATGTCTCATTCCACACTCTACCTACCTACATATTATTCCCCTCGGACGATACCCCGCGGTGAGCATCAAGCCCACGTGATGACCATGTCTCGCTTCGCTATCGAAAAGCTCCGCTCTTTTCCATCGAGACAGGCGGAGGCGCGTAAGAAATACGCACTCGTAGTCTAGATAGGTGAGTCGGCTTGGTGCGCCACCCGGAGACGTTCGGGACGTGGCAGATCCAGGATCCCCTTTTCATCTCGGTTCGGGAGTATTGATACGTGTAACATTTTATCCATCAGGAGAACTACCAGATCTCCTGATTCCGTTTAGCTACCTACGTAGACTTGAATCCATGATCCAAAATTTTGTATTTACTCCTCACCTCGATCTCGGTACATATTGAGGCCGAGAACGCGCCAAGCGCGCAATCCCGCTGACAATCCCGATGCAGAAACGGGAGGATCGGGCAGCCTTACTTAATTCCTCACTTGCATTCACATTCCCGTGGAAAAAGGCGGGACGGATCGAGACACAGCTGAAACACATACTTGCACGAGAAACACCAACTCGGGATCCCACATAAACGAGACCAGAAGAACAAGTACGAGACATCGTAAGTAAGCTGCTCTTGTTTCAGCAAGGCTGTCGATTGCCTACTCGTACATCTTACACGTGATATACATACAAAACATTATTCTATTCATAAATTCATTACATCCTACAACATACCCCCTTTACAGCGACAGCTTATGCTTCCCGGGCATAGCAATCTTCATCAACTTCGGGAAGTTCGGCGTTCCAAGACCGGTAACGGGATCCCAACCCTCCGTCGCATTCCAGCTCGCGTAGGGAATGACAGGGCTGCCGTTCGGCGGACCGTCGAAGCGCGCATGGCCATCACAGCCCGTGCTGCCGCCGAGCGTGACGTCGTTGAGCGCATCGGGGTGGTGGTACAGGAGCGGGTTGAGGAAGCCGAGGGTGGGCTTGTTCGCCCGGAGACGGGCGTCGTTCAGGAGGCCGACCATGCCGGCGAACGCGGGCGCTGAGCACGACGTGCCCTGGAAGCCGCCGAGCTGGCCCTTGTCGTAGACGAGGTAGCCGTAGCCCTGGACGGCAACGTCAGGGAAACCGCGGCCGAACTGGTTGTAGTAGGGCTTGTTCTTGTCGCCGAGCTGCTTCAGGTAGTGGTTCACCGCCGGGATCTGCCAGACGGGGCGCGCCCAGATGTCGGAGAAACCGCCGGAGGAGAAGGTCGTGGCGGTCTCGTTGAGGAAGCGGGTGGAGCCGACCGAGGTCACCCAGGGGCAAGTAGCCGGGTACTGGGGCTGGAACTTGGTCGTGTTCTTGCCGTCGTTGGAAAGGCAGGCCGAGCCGGTACCAGAGTCACCAGATGAGTAGATGACGGAAACACCGCGGGAGCCGAGCTGGGCAATGAGGTTGCAAACGGTAAGAGCGTAGGACTTGGGCACGCTCTGCTCGTTCTCACCGTACGAGGTCGAGATGACCTGGGGAAGCTGGTCCTTAGGCAACTTCAGGACGTTCCGGAGGAAGTCCACGTAAGGCTCGTCGTCGTCCTCGACGGGCTGGTCGAGATCGGGGACAAGAGGAGCACGACCGCCGGTGCTAAACTCGGTGACGGGAAGCGGGTGACCAGTACCAAAGATGTATTGCGCATCCAGGTTAGCTTCACCGCTGTCACCGTCGAAGGTCTGGTTGTTGAGACCGCCGTGGTACTGAATGACGGTGAAGTTCTGGGCGGCAACATCGGGCAGATAGTTCTTCTGGAAAAGGAAGAAATCATCGTAACGAGCATACTCCTCCAGGTAACTGGCAAAGGCAACCTTGCTGCCGGACTTAGCATCGGCCTCGTAGTTGATGCCGTAGAGCTTCTTCAAGCACGCCGGCGTGACGACCTTGTCGCAGTCATCCTCCGCGGTGGCCATGTTAATTTCTGCGATCCGGTTTCCGGACGCGTGGTTGGCGCGAATGGAAGTGAAGCGAGTCGTAGGCTGGACCAAGTTGATGTGCTCAGCAACCTCATCAGGGACAGTGTACTCGAGTGTGCGCAGGACTTTACGGGGCTTGGCCTCCTGGCTAACAAACCAGGCAAACTTGGTGTCGAGCATCTTGTTGGCGACACCAACAGTGGTCTTCACTGTCAACCAGTCGGCATCCTCCTGAACGTCCTCGACGCCCGCATCCATGAGCCAAGCATAGACTGATGAGAGCGACTCCTGACTAGGGAGAAGCATTCTCTTCATCTCGTCATGATCCTGGACTGTTCATTGTAAGTAAGTGTGCTGTAGCATTGAGACATCAATTCCAATTACTTACAGTGCTGACCATACTTGGGGTGGTCAGGAGTGGACATATCCAACACAGCTTTCTCAAAGCCCTCGGCATCACCCTGCTGGAGGGCAATCTTGAGCTTGATCGCTTGGCTGTCATCTGCAGGCCCTTGGAGTTTCCATCCTATCAAAAGTGTGAGCTCTCTTTTTCAAAAGAACTTTGCCTCTCCATCAGAACTAACCTTCCGGGACACTGGCGAGTTGATCAAAGGGCTTGGCAAGACCCTGAGCAGCCAGCAGAGAGCTGACGATAAGTGAAAGGAAACGAGCCATATTGACCACTCCTCGGATTTGGCTTCAGATCGACGAGAAAGGAAGCTAGGATAGAGACAGAGGGAATAAGAGAGAGAGAGAGAGAGAGAAAAGACGCGAGAACAGAGACGAGGCCGATGGCGACTCTTTATGCGCCTGCCTGCCATCTTCGGTGGGCCGTTCCATGTGCTTACGCCGTATGATGACACTAGCTGCTCACTTCGGTTAACTCATGAAGCGTGTCGTGAATCGCCAACTTGGTCGTGGTGTCGGGAGCTGAGAAGCTACCTACCTATCCTGGCCTTAGCCCAAGATAACCACCCGGTACTATGCAGTACCTGCATCCTCCAGCCACGGTTTGATCCTGTATCCGAGGTACACGTGTAGTGTCATGTATGCACCAAGCATGTGCATGACAAATGTACGGGTGCGTAGCATTTGGGATACCACCTACCAACCTCGCCGCGGCGGCGCGACTGAGTAGCACGAGCGACGACATCATTGATCATGGTATGAAGCCCATACGGAGTTGGTGGTTTTCAGGGGTCGTATGTGGTCGTATCAATGACTCAATTCACATTGTTCATTTGGACCTCGGCCAATGGGCTGTAGCCTAGCGACACTAGTTATCGACACTAGTGCCGCCGCCAGGGCCACGATGCCACCGGTACCTGTCGCTGTCACATTTTCCCCCGGCCCTAAGACCTGCAGGGTCTGGGGAAGTTGATTGCATGCAGTAGCCACACGAGAGATGGACGGAATACACCGAGCAGAACTGCATAACGTTCAGTCTTCACTGTACCATAAAGCAGACGGCGTTGGTGTTCTTCCCCTACCTATTTATATCCACGAATGCGGTGAAAACCCGTTCACAATTAGGGGAAAAAAATAGGACATCGTCGTCAACGGACTG
Source organism: Xylaria sp. L1 SY-2022 (assembly GCA_023079495.1). NCBI lineage: Eukaryota > Fungi > Ascomycota > Sordariomycetes > Xylariales > Xylariaceae > Xylaria > Xylaria sp. L1 SY-2022. Next base: position 99,515 of record JALIDW010000019.1, on the reverse strand, counting down.
CGTATGATGTTGATCAGCGCGTCCCTGACAGGTTCAAGCCGGCCTTCCAATTAAGATAGGATAACCATTGCCGGCTTGTTGGGACGACTATAGTATCAATTGGTTGGGCTTCTATTCCGAGCTTCATATCTCAACTCCTCAATGCGACGTTTGGCTTCGTATCCCTGTGCTGCAGAGGCTCAGGGCAGCCTCCATCGTAGACCGGTTCTCAAACCGCTGGATTAATGATTTCGAAGCAGGGCGGCAAGCAGGGCGGCTCCGCGATTCCGATGGCCTACCGCTAGCCAGAGAGCTGATTTTAGGCCGCCCGGCTAACTTTTCGGGACCCGGAAGCCCCACTGACTCTGCTCCGGGTTTCATCCGTGGCCCCGGTTCATATCATTTCGAATCGAAGTCGCCAACGTGCTTTTATTACCATCAAATCATTCCTTACTGCTCTCAGTCCCACGATTGCGATTATTTTGGATTCCGTCTTCGAGGTAGGGCTCTGAGTTTGAACAGGGCAGGTCGTTCCGTCCATGAAGCCCAGTTCGTTGCAGTAATGGTCTCCTCCAGCGCGCCTTGATAACAGGCTTATGGTCGATTGGCTGTCTCCTTACTTGTGCGAGTTCTTCGAATCTTTTATCATCCGTTATTGGTCATAATGAGACGATTTTCGTTGACCATTAAGCGAAATATCTCATTCGAGAATCAATCGGTTCACAGTGATAGACTTCTCAGTCTCCTGGGTACGTAATTCTCCCTCGACGCATGAGATGGCGGTACAACTAGATTCGCTGGCTCTCAAACTAAGCTTCGGGTGCATAGTGTCGAGTTCCCAGCAGTATATCAAAGGTCAATCGACATCTTGGCCGTTTTCAGATCTCATACCACGCTGAATCGCGATTGACCTAAGACCAAAGCAGTCATGACGAATGGCTGTCATAGAAGCCGAGCCCGTTTCACGCCAAGTTTCGTGCGTATATTCGATGCTATCAGACAGTGATGGTAGGAGTGACTGGAACTCCTTGATAACGTCGCTCCATCTGCAGCTGCTTGTCATCTCGGAGAAACTAGACGACGTTAGCTAATTTCTATGCAAGCCGAAGCTACAACATGATCTGGCAACTAAGATAGTCTCGATCAGAAGCGTGCCTCCTGCAACATATCTATCTCATGAGAGTCGTTCCATGCCTCCTAGACTGAAGATGTCAGTATCGTCTCATTGTGTTCTGCACCTCGATTTGAGGTGCTGTTGGGATTGATCGTGCCAACTCGACGTCGTTCTTCACCTCTTATCTTGGTCACGCGACCTTGCTGATATCCGTTCGAATCGTCAGGATCAGGTGGGTCAAGAGCTAGCATTAGGTAGATCGGATGTGACGTAACATAATCCGCAGATAATTCGTACACGCATCGTTGAATTGCCTAAGGTAGCGAATGAAAATTCCCAACAGGCTGATTTGAGTGTATCGTAGATATGTAGATAGGTAGGTACTTTTGCACAGAGGCTCTCCCTATCTCAAATTTGGGAGGCTGGTCAACCTCCACTTGAGTTATCGTAAGAGCGGGATGCAATCTCGCTGTAGCCTGTGTGAGGCCCGAAATCAGATTCACACTTGTGGTCCGCAAAATCGACCTAGTCTCCGATGAGAAGACCGTTCGTGACTCAATATCTCGGACCCGAAGTCTTCAACATCGTCGCGCGATTTCGGTGGTTTAGACACGGGGCCGGTAACTACCTACCTAGGTACCTATGAGCGGCGATGTCAACAAACATCAACTCGTGAATCATTTTGTTTTCTCATCTACACTCCGCTACCGGGTAGGTAGTCTAGATATCGTCAAGTACTCGTAATTCGTGCCATAGGTATCTCCGACGCTCCGTTGCAACTTGCGTGTGCCACTCGAGGATTTCGACGAGGGTGGGTTGGAGAACACGCTAGAATGCCTAGTGATACCTACGCGCCGTTATCTGATCTCTGCAGAAACTCCGGGGATGCCGGCAAGAGAGCGGACAGTGAGTGATCCGTAGAGAGCCTGTAGGGGCACACGACCTCCTTGCTTGCGAGAAGCAAGCGAGGTCACATGTCAGCAGATCTTGCACCTCGCAGGACGCAAACTGCCGAGCAAAATCATCGTCGCCCAAGCACTTCGGACCGCGAACATCAAGGCAACCTGGGCTTCGGCGAAGATGAGAGAAAAACTTTTGTGAACGGCGTCTTGGCTCTCTCGTTGATACAGGATCGGAGTTGAAGCGTTCCGTGAGTGACTCGCAGGTGTCAGCGTTACTAAAATCCATGCGGGGCACAAGGGGGCGCCAGCGATCGGCACTGGGATTGCGGGGGTCGTTCTGGGGTAAGCCTATGATAGAGAGGCCTAACATTCATGCGCGAGTGTAGAGTCTAGGAGGTAGGTAGACTGTGTTTTTACGGGATACGGATTATGTATTCATTTTCAATGAGAGTCTGCTTGTGGTTGGATCAGAATCGGTCGACGCATTGAAACTTCAGGATCACGCCAGAGAATCACGAGTCCGAAGTAATTTGCCTTTGGCCGGACTGGCGGCTGCTTGCCAGGTGAAATACAAAAGACAGATCCATGAGGATCGGAGTTAAAGTTGGGCCTAACTCATCTACCTAACCGAAGCCAGTTAGTCAAGTAAGATTCCGCGATCCTCAATTGAAAGCGCACTCCAATCGCGTGACGGAAAGAGTTTCTCCGTCCCACAAAGTTACCTAGTATGTAATCAGTCTGAGTTCCAATCTGCTCATTGGATCGAACCTTTCAAGCCGTTTGAATGGTTCGCGTTGTAATCAGATGTGGCGCATGGCATTCTGCACCTAACACGATGTGGCCTAGCGCGGGACTCGATGAATCTTGTTGACTTCCAGAACAGCAGACTGTGTTCAGTGTCTTCAAAGACTACCTACCTATCAAATGCCATATGGGTAAATTTGCGTGCACAGAGACTCCGTAGATCCATTACTGTGCGGAATAGTACCTAAGGTACCTTTGCAACCCCTTTTTAGCTCTCCGGCTATGTACGAGTAAGTCCATAAGTACCGGTGCACTAATGCTTAGCTCGGATATGTAATCCGTACGGATGAAGCCCTTACGAGTAGTAAAGGTTGCGACTTTGTACGGACGAAGGACTCGGAAAGCCTTATCATGAGGTGAACGTAAACCCTTTACGAAACAAACCTGATGATCTTTCCCAAGTCCTTTCTAGCCTCCGGCCCCTGTCTTGCGCCACGGATTACGAGTACATGCCGAATCCTTCGCGGCGTACGAAGTACATACTCGTATGCGAAGGTCACCTACCTACCAAGACATCGAACGGGTTGACATTATCCTGCAATTCGAACGAAGTTCTAAGTTCACAAGTCTACGAGTAATCCGTAGACTTCGGAGATAGATAGCAGCATGCAGCTCTTTGCAGGTATTTCTTGATCATCGCCCCGGGTGACGCACACGGGATTGCGACATGCTGTCGGTCTCCAGGCCCGTTATCGCCGACATCTAGGTAAACCCAGATACATAATCTGGAGCTGATATTCGGCATCTCAGCTCTGTGATTCACCGCCGAGTGCGACATGATATCAGAGCTTTTTACGTGGCGTCAGAAGCTCCAATTGACATATATATATCTTGTGATAGCAGGAGTGTGTTGTTAGTGTCCATCGCTGTCGTTTTGATATCAGCTGAAAACTGTCGAAGATCCGACAGCCCGGTTCGGGCCGGACCCTGCGTGAACATCCCAAGTCGAATGACGACGTGGCCCACGCAGTACCGTCACAGCCAAAGCCACGAACTGCATACCGGAGTCACATAAGTGCAACCGGGCAATCGGCAAATTTACTACCTACGCCATCAATAATGTTAATGATGAGCAGAAAAACAGTTATCGCAACACTAAAAAATCCTGAAATCTGTGTGAAGAACATCGTCTTACGTATGTGCGGGATACCTACGGAGTACCTACTCGTACATCGGTGCAGACTCCTGTGGTGCGAGCACTACTCGTAAAGGTTATGTCCGCACTAACCACGACAGGTAGTGCATGGCCAGGATCCAACCGGTGCCAGACCTTAATGAGGCTAGCTGAATCGTGCAGCCGACTCTTCACCTCAGCCAACCTGCAGCACCGCGCTATCGTAGGTTCCAGACACCCTAAGGGAGGTCCCTGTACGAGTACCATGTGCCTGGAAATTTTAGGTTCTTCTGTTCCTGTCCTGTCCTGTCCGGTTCTCGGCACGGTGTAATCCGCAATCCGTAAGAAAAGGTTTCTTTGTTGTCGAAACGTTCTTCGCAGGTAGTACGTATAAAACCTAGCGATAGTCCGGCCTTGGAATCCTTGGCTGGCTGGGACGGAGTTTGTCTTTTTGGGAATCATGGAATCTGCAGCCGTTCGGTATTCCGCCTAGGTATTGTATATATATCGGCCTGGGCAGTCTACCTCCCTAGCTGTGTTTTATATCCGTTCTTTGTTCTATTTTACAAGTTCTGCATCTTAATACGAACATTCGAATCATCAACGGCCTCCTTCTTCTCGGATCCTGTCTCTGTGAGAAGGTCACTCGTTCGCCTTATCTTCGAGGATACCGAATACATAGCAGATCATGTCGATTGAAGATGGGCTCAAGGCCCCGACCCCGGTGTCGAATGTTTCCGAGGACAAGGACTCGCTGGCCAGCAATGGTCTCCTCACCCGCCTTCGCCGGCTCGAACTGAAGCTCGACACCATGCTCGGTATCGAGTCCGATGCCATCGAACGAAAGCTGCCCCAGGATCGACGACCCGTAAGGTGGCATGAGGAGCTCACCAGTAAGCTACCATGCTGCTGTTAGACCATAGGTACATGAATAAAGGTGGTGCTGACTGCGAGGTATTTCAGTGGCGCTGCTATGGGCCTCAGGAACCATGAACACCTCCTGTTTCGCGACAGGTTTCCTTGGCTGGGAAACTGGCTTGTCGCTGAAGCAGACCATCACCATCAGTATCTTCGCCTCTATTCTCGGCGCTTCTCTTACAGGTTTTGCCGCGACATTCGGCCCGCCCACGGGTTTGCGCCAGAACTCAATCTCACGATACAGTTTTGGATGGTGGCCTAACAAAATCATCGCCGCGCTCAACGCGATTACCCAAATCGGATGGTCTGCTGTCGCTTGTATTACCGGTGGTCTCGCGCTTACTGCTGTCGCTGACGGACATCTCTCGCTTATTGTCGGTATCATCATCCTGGCCACCATCGCCGTGGTGATCTCCCTTGTCGGCTTGAAGGCGATTCTGATTTACGAGCGATACGCCTGGTTGGTTTTCTTCACCATCTTCCTGATCTTCTTCGGCGAAATCGGTCGCTTTGCCGACAACACGACACCGAGCTCGCTCAAGGGTGCCGATCTCTCAGGGAATATCCTCACGCTTATCGCCGTCGTCTACGGCAGCTCCGCATCCTGGACCTCTGTCGCATCGGATTACTACGTGCATTACCCCGTCAGCGTTTCTCGTGTCAAGGTCTTTCTCATGACCACCTTCGGTATCGCCATTCCCACCTCTATCGGAATGGTCGCAGGTTGTGTTGCCGCGTCCGCATTGAATAATCGGCCCGATTGGGCCGACATCTACGAGACCAAGGGAGTTGGGTTCTTGATCCAGGCCAGTAGGTTCTTTTCCCAGCCCCTTATTTCCTATTTATCGTTTGTTAAACATTCGATCTTTTAGTGCTCTACCCGAGAGGTTTCGCGAAATTTATTCTCGCCTTGCTCGTTTTGTCCGGTATCAACGTGAACGTCATCTCCATTTACAGTGCCTCCATCGCATGCCAGCAATTTGCGCGCCCGTGCGCCAAGGTCCCCCGGTTCGTCTGGACCCTAGTTTGCTACGGCATTGTCCTTGCTCTGGCGTTGGCTGGACGTGAGAAGCTCAACACGTACCTGCAGAACTTCTTGGCTCTGCTAGGTTACTGGTCGACTTCTTACTTCGTCGTCCTATTCGTGGAGCACTACGTCTTCCGGAAAGGAAACTTCGAGAACTACGACCTGGACGCCTGGAACGACCCCAGTCGGTTACCGATCGGTCTCGGCGCATTGGCTGCGTTCCTGGTTGGAGTTATAGGCTGGATTTTGGGAATGGTCGAGGTCTGGTTCGCCGGGCCTATCGGAAAAATGATTGGTGCTGATGGCGGCGATGTGGCCAATGAGCTCACGCTTGTTTTGACGATTCTCACTTACCTCCCGGCGCGGTATTTTGAGTTGAAGAAGTATGGACGGTAGGTGTGGCTATGATGCGATGATGCCCCTGAACGAAATATTTACGCAAGTTGTATAACAATTGCTCGATACGAGGTCACGAAACGTATCTGAAGTTATGTTAGCGAGCCTATGCCAAGCGTCATGATAGAAAGCTCTGTAGTAATTAGCCTGGCTATGAAGACATAGAACAAAGAAACTGTTAGATCAATTATCTTGCGCATCCTCGTGGCATACTGTAGGCAACTCAGAGTAAGAGGGATATCAAGCACACCCGATGTAGCTGATATACATTTAGTAGTCTGTATGTAGAGACAAAGCCCGTATCTTATATGACCGCGAGATGATCCATATTCACACCAATGTACTTGTACCATACCAATCCAAATGACCCCTGAAACGCCTTGATAACTTACAATGACACATGTAGACACATACACAAACATGAATGAAAGCAGATACAGACCGTGAGCGACGCGTCTACTCACTTCCCACCAAACGCACGATCGAGTTCCTTTCCCTGATCAACAGCCATCTCACTAACGCTCTCGTGCGGAGCAATACTCATCTCTGCCATCTGACTCGCAACCTCAGCTTCCTCTTCACCATCACTTCCCTTGCGCTCAGGTTCGAGCAAGCGGGCCTCGCTATCCAGCCAGCCAGGTGCAAGACGGCGCTTCTCAGCGAGTTCACGGGCCCGTCGCTGCTCCTCAAGCTCCTTGAGCTGACGCATGGCCTCTTCCTGCTTCTTCGTAATGTGGGCCTGCAGTGCTCTACAGGCGGCGATAATGTCGTCCGGGTGCGCAGCATGGCCGGACTGGGACACGACGTAGTCGGGCTTCTCGCCCGTCGAGCCCGTGATGCCGGATAACGATGGCGGAAGCGTTGACGGCATGCTCTTGTATGTGTAAGGCAGCGTCGCTGCTGTGGGGAGCGTGACGAAGGGCGACACCGTCAAGGGCACCTGCTCCAGCAAGGGATGAGTGCCTATGGAAATGTTAGTGAGTGTCTCATTATGGATGGATGATGAATGGTCAGGATAAGGACACTTACGGTCTTCGGGCATTTTGACCGCCCAACTCCTGGTGGTGTCCTCGTATGAAGAGAAGTTATTGAATACTCTCAGATGGATTTGACAAGTATTGTTGGTAGGTGGAATTAAAAGAGCGGTTATTGACAAAAATGCATATGAACCGAGAGTGAGATGAAGGACGTAATCCGGACGGCCAAAATCTACCCGGTATAGACGTCGGACTGTACGGATTACGAGTAATACAAATAGGTAGGGAGCCCGTATTCAAGTCAGCGGACAGATGGCCATCTGGCGGCAGCTGGCAGCCATAGCTGTTGCCATTTCATCTGTCCCAGGTCTACCTGCCGTAATGCGTACAAGTACGTAACCGCCGAGGGTCGCGGTCGACCTATCGATAAGCCCCGCCAACGGTACTTTCTCTGGACCGACGGTGACGACACTCACTCCAATTCTCTCCTTTGTGCCTTCCTCTCATTCTTCCAGGCACATCCTGTAGGCTCAAAGCATCGCCAGGTGGAAACTTCCTTCTTTTGAATTCACAATGTTGCCGGTGACAATTAAGACTTGTCCTTCGGCAGAGAAGGATTTCCTTCCTCTGAGCGAGTACCAAGCCCAGACTCCCGAGACTTTCTTCGAAGGAAAGCCTGTTCTATACTTCCACGATGAGAACATCAAGGCTTGGGTCGCGAACGAGCAGGGCGAGCAGCTGGCTTTCTTCTCGAAGAAAGAGGCAGACAGCTGCACTCCCACAGCTCCTGAGTCTCTTGCGCTCGACAACGAGGGCAAGCATCTGCGCGAAGAGAACCGCGTGGAGGTCTTCGTTTCTTCAAGGTGAAATTTTCTTATCAACAATCGAATCATGAACAATGAGCTGACTCACTGCCAGAAAACTGATACTGTTCTCACACGAGAGCGGAACCGGTCTCGAGATCCCCTATCCTACCGTCACACTTCATGCGATCCAGAACTTCAAGCGCTCCGACGAGTCCGCTGAGGACTCGCCCAAGCTTGCCGGAGTCTATATGCAGCTCGAGTTCCCCGGTTCCGAACCCGAAGACGATGAAAGCTTCGAACCCATTGAGCTCACCCTCGTCCCATACAAGCCCGCTTCGCCGGAATCCCCTGCTGCCATAGATCCCTTGAACGCGGAACGGACCAAGGCACTTTTCGATCAGATCTCCGCTTGCTCAAATCTGAATCCCGATCCCCGTGATGAAAATGAAGATGATGAGGAGGATGAATTCAATGCCGACCACATAATCTTCGAGAGTAACGTTGACCAAGGAGTTGCCATTGAGGGCCTCCCGGGTGTCTTGCAAGGCACCAGCAGTGGAGGTCTACCTCCTCCATTCCCGGGAAGCTCAGGTTGGATCACAGCAGATAATGTTAATGACTTCTTTGATGAAGACGGAAACTGGAAAGGAGATGTTGGTACCAGTGGTGAGCTCGGCGATGGCGCGGGCCGTGTCCGTGGTCGGGACGAGGTCGAACCGAACGGCGAGAACGGCGATGATGAAGCTGCAGACAGCGAGGCTAAGCGGCTCCGGACTGAGTAGCTTCACCGGAGACTCTCCGACATTACCATTTCGTAGTCTGGAAAGGCGACTACTGGCAGGCTATGGCTGTCTACAGACATACACGACGGGTTGACTTGATCCCGCGATGGTGCCTATATCGAGTGTAGTCAACATCTGAACTTCAAATAATTGCTGGTATGTCTTCATTTTTTGCGAATTGTGTACTATTGCTGCCATGCTAATTCTAACGTAACTCAGTCGATGCACAGCTTTAAGTCAGAAGCTTCATCATAATCCCATATGAACAGGTCCCTAAGGGTAAAGGGGTGCTAACTCTCGCTCTATTGAGACCATAATCACGTTGGAAAAAGAATGAAAACCTATATACCTGAAACTATTCACATTCATGGAAAAGTAATTCTGGGCCTATTCATATGGCACCCGTGTCTTTTTTGCTGGACGGGCTCTTCAGGAACCCCTTTTCATCGTATATCCCCAAGCTTTCGATACTTGCGCGTTTCTCCTCCCGTGCCAATTGGGCCACCCGTGTCATGGCCTCGCCGGCAGTGAACCGCTTTCGCGAGCCTTCAGGAGTGGCTTGGAGGTTATTTCCTCGGCTCTCTTGGAGAACGTGTCGTGCACGATTCAGGTCCTGTTCGAAGCCATCAATTGCTGTCTTGCGACGATGTCTGTTGACACTTTCCCTCCGAATCGCGGTTTCGCCTTCAGGAACCCTGTGTGAGCGACTTCTGGCCATGCCCTCCCATGCTTCGACTCGCGTTCTACTTCTTTCATGCTGTCTGTCTTCACTCTTCCCACCATCGGTTGTGAACTCTTTGCCTCCCGCTTCAACTTGTTTACCCTTCGTTATGGGCCTACCTCCTAGCGCGAGATAGTTTCTCGTGCTGGCGCCGACGCCCCTTTTTCCAGGACTACAACCACCGCCTCGAAGTGCGGGAAGAGTAGGGCTTGTGATCTCTGCGCCGCCATGTGCATTGACTGCTGTGACCGTGCTATATCCGCTCGTATTGCTGGCTTGACTATCCATGCGACGAAGCTGTGCTACGGCACTCCCGATCCGCATCGCACGCCGGCTGGACGAGACCGCTGCTAAGGGAAGCGACTTGAGGGGCGCTAACTTGTCCTTTCCGTCCTCGTCCTGTGAATAGACTGATGCACCCGACAGATTGCTCACGGCGCTGGGACTTGGGCTGAGATCACGGCGTAGTTGGATGCGGGGCAGCTTGGCATCCAGGGAGTAGTCCAGCTCTATGGGGCTACTGCCTGTTACCATGACACTGTGAGAACCGAATTGTTGCGTATTTACTCCCGTCCACGGCACCGTACGATCCGATCGTGAGTTCCATCTGCGGGAAGGGCTTTTGACGCTCCCTGTACGTCGACTACCCATATTGCCCTCAGCTGCGGTATTGGAAAACCGGTTCGCGGGCCATCCAGTTTTCGTCGGTGATGGATTGGGTCGCGGACCCGTGAGCTTTGTTCCAGTGGTGCTCTGTTGCGAGCACTCTGAACCGTCGCCCTGTCGGCTATACTGATAGCTTTCATACACTGATGAGAGACCGCTCTCTGACGCTCCAGGACTCGGGGACGATTGCCTATCATCATAACTGCCTGGCATGGGAAGTCTTATGCTGGGGGCCAAACGAAGTGGAGGGGGGAGCACGTGTTTACGTGTTTGCGATCGCTTCAATGGAGATGATGGCGCCGTTACATACGCCGAAGAGCCCACACTCTCGGTAGGTAACATGGGTGGTTGTGATTGAGAGACTTGCGATATACGCTTGGCCGTTAGACATGTTGATACCCCTTCAGTGGTAAAGGGGTCATAGAGTGTGGCTTCCGACGAGGTTGGCGCCCCTTGCTGCTTGGTGCTGTCTTCCCCGGTCAAGGCACACAGAGTAGCCTCATGGGCAATGGCTGTGGATGTCCGGCTTATTGGTCTCCTAACTGTGTCACTTCGCTCCAGATCTTGGGCTGCTTCCGTTGCCTCTGCTTGGATTTCCGCTTTAGGGTGGCCGTCGAGCTGTAGTAGGCTTATCGGTGGGCTATTCTCTTCCACACTGTACAGTGTGGAGAGCGCAGATGATTGCTCGCTGGCCGGTGAGTACGCACAAAAATCTGCGATATGCTGTGAGCGAGAGGGCGATGGTTGATTCATACGGATCGGGCTGGAATGCGCCGTTTGTGATTCACCCTGCGAACTACACCTAGAAGGGGTCATGAGCACGCTATCAGACTCGGACACCATCGACACTTGGGAAATGAGCGAGGCGTGCGACATCCTTCGCGAACGGGTGCGTCTATGCGTCTGCCACGACGCGGCATTCTGGCCGGGACCCTGTGAATTCCGGATCTTGTTGTTCTCGAGCTCCATGTCCGCAGAAGAGTCCTTCACTGGACTTGATGGCGGCTCCACGGGTTCCTGTACGTGGGCAGGTTCCCGATCCGTGACCAGCATCGACTGAACGGGGGTTTTGGAGGCTGTCCCTGCTGGTGTCATCATGGTCTGTCTTCTGGAGCTGGGATTTCCGTCCTGTAGTCTCTCTGCTGTTCGGCGCAAGATCGCCTGCAACTCCGCATCTGTGTTGGTGGTGGGCTGTGAACCTGAGTATCGCCGTGTACTCGCAGCAAGATCAAATGACGGCACTCGCGCACTTCCAGCTAGCTGCTGTGTTGCGCTCATGACCGTGTCGTTGTGATAACGGACATCTGAGAGAACAGCAGGTGGAATCGCAACACGTTGCGGGACTGGCTTGATAATTCGGTTGCGATCACTCGCCAACGATGCCCCTCGCTGGGGTGGTCTTTGGTTATGAAAACGCGTCTTCATCTCCGCGTCCGTCATAAGCTCACTGCGTCTTTGCATCTTGTCCGCGCCCTCGAGCAAGGCATCGCGTGGAGGGCTCACGAAAGTAGTCGGCTGGTTCCCTGCCGTGCACGGCAGGGTAGGGCTATGCGCAAGCTCGGGATCATGCTGTCGATAGATCGACAGACGTCGACTCAACGACCTCGGAAGGCCATGACCCGTGAACCAGCTCATCTTCTTCCTCAAGCTCCTCTTCGGCGAGACACGCGGGCCATGCAACGCATCCTCATCGATCCATGACGAACTCCGCCGGTTCTGCTGTATGACATATCCACGATGTTTCTCTGGTGAGTTATACAACCGTCTGCTATCGTCACGGACAGGGTGGCCCGTTTCACTGCGTCCCCGACTCACCACATCTCCATTCCCATAATCCGGGAACGCATCCTCAACATTGAACATCTCGAACCGCGGGAAATATACAGACGGTATAATCGGCAAACTAACCCGTTTCGAGAGTCTCCTGCTCGCCCCAACCCAAGTGTTTTTCGTGCCCATACTCGGTAGATCCTCGACTACCGCGCTCCTCTTGCGTAGTCGCCGCGGCGGGTGGTAGATGCCGTCATCCGCTAGATATCCGTTCTCCACGCCGGACATGCTTGAATTTGAATCATCGCCGCGTCTTCGCTTCGCGAGCCATACGAGGAACGGGCCGACGATGGCGAGGAAGAGAAATGCTGAGCCTGCGACTGTGATGCCTGCTATCGCGCCGCTGGGTAGCGATACGCCCGTGGAGCTTGTGCCGCCGATGCTGTAGAGGGACATCACCTCGAGCGGTTCTTGTCTGGGTGCGAGGACCCCCATCTTGTCTGGCGAGTTTGGTCGGTGCTTCACGTTTCTTGTCCGGTGTTGATTGAGGAAAGCAAACACAAAGCTTGACCTGGCTTGCTTGTAAGTTCATCAACGTCGCCCCAATCACCAGTTCAGCATACACACCTAAAGAGAGAGTATCCCTAATCCGATCTAACGATCAGTCATGAATCAATCCAGCAATGACTAAACGAATGTCCTTCTATTCCGAACCTCAAAACACAATGAATAGATGGAGAGAGAAGGGAAACAGAGTCCAGCAAGACTGAGATACGGAAGTCGACACCCTCACCATAGACCGATGGATCATATTCATCATATGAGATTACAGATTCCAATCCCCTCCCCTCTCAAAACAAAAACAAACCAAGTAAACAAAATCTCCCACATTTACCCGACGGCGCATACCAACATACCAGACAAACATCCAGCAACGAAGAATGCGTTGTCATGGCTTGGCCCAAACCACCAAGCAGACGACATTCCATCCCTAAGCCAAGTAACGTACCTATGAAGAATTGATCACCTGAGTGAGACACAACGCAAAGCGACCCGTAGGCCATAGCCGCCACGCCGCGCTAACCTCATTCCCGAGTCTGGCATGAACCAAGGGAAGCAAGCAATGAACTCCTCGCTGGCCATGGTAAATATAGCATTGGAGCTGAAATACCTCTCGAGTTCCCGTCGCTCATGGCCAGGCGATCGGTCGTTTAACTTTTTCTCTCGAAGGCCTTCTCCCGGATGTCATGGCTTTACGAGAACTAATAGCAGTCACATGGATATAATAATCCGTATTCACATCACTCAAAAACCCAAGGCTAAAAGAAAATCTCCAGAATTATCTTCATTTTGATGCAAGCAATACGGCCCTAAAAGGTCCTATGGAGGGAAACATTTACGTGAAGCGAAGAACCATCATTCGTGCCTTTGACATATCGACCTCGGGGTGAAGATGAAGACTTGAGTCTGAGTAGTCATTCTTTTATCTACTCGCGGAACCCCGAGGCACCATAACATGCAATGCAATAACCACCTGCTCGTTCCTACTTCTCGAACCTCTCAAAATTTCCCATCAACTGCCGAATGAATAATAGAAAAACAAAGACACAATGCTTAAAGCTCAAATCAGTTCAGTTCATATGCGCGTACTCGTCAGAGTGTGTGGAATCAATCAACATGAACCGAATATAATGCCGGGCAGAATGAACCAGCCACGGAGACCTGCAATACCTATCTTATCAACCCCATTTAAATAAAGCTCACAAAAAAGCCAAAGTGATTTGAATGTTCGTCTAGTATCTGACGTGGTGGTGGGGGTGGCGCGGGACGTTGTCACGCTTGAGGGCGGTAGCGGTCGCGCAGTCAGATCCCTCGGTCACGTAAACGACAGGCTGGACCCAAACAATCTCCTCAATCTTGTCGGCGCTGGAGACAGTCTGGGTGCTGACAATCTCGTAGGACACGGTCGATCCTCCAAGGACGGGCTCGGGGGCGGCAGTAACGGCGGGACTAGCGACGGCTGAGGCAGGAGCCGAGGCACCAGCCGAGGCAGCAGCAGAGGTAGCAGCAGAGGCGGCGGCAGAAGCAGCACCAGTGGCAGCACCAGTAGCAGAGGCGCTGGAAGCACCAGTGGCAGAAGCAGTGTTCTCGATGAAAGCACCACCGGACTTAGCGGGCGAGGAGGAAGCAGCAGAGGTAGCGGTAGCAACGGTAGCAGGGCCCATGGTAGCCGACTCAGGACCGTACTGGATCTGGACACCACCGGGCAGCTCAGACAGAGTCTGGGCAAGAGCGTTCTCCTTAGCAAGGATGGCGGGAGTCTGGAACTTGCATTGACCCTGCTCTTCCTGTGTCAAGAGAGGACCGCTGTTGACGAAAACGGGGCAGTCAGTAAGCTCTCCAGACTCGTTGGTGCAGGTGTCAATAGCGTTCTGGAGGAAGTCAGGCTCCCAACCAGAGATGAAGTCACCGTGGTATCCGAAACCTGTCGCAAAGTTAGTCTTCTGTGTTCGAGCAGGCACCACCGTGATTAGACCCTTTTAAACGTCTGGGGTATGTATGACTTACCAGAAACGTCACCGTTGGAGATGACAAACTGACCACTCTTACCCTCGAACTTGGTGTTGTGAAGGTCCCAGATGGTCTCGAAGAAGAGGGTGGTAAGACGCTTGGGGTGGGTGTCAGGGCAGTTGCCGTTGCCAACCAGGTCGGGGTAAGCGACGTGGCTCTTGTGGTCGGGGCTGTCCAATTCACCGTTCCAGCACGAGGGGAACATCAGCTCGAATCGGAGACCGTCGGGGCAGTTGGCATCAGTGAAGGTCTTGTTCGGCATGTAGTGGCGGAACAGCGAGGGCTCAGGGGCAGCCTGGTAGTTCAAGCAGTTGAAACCAATGGCCCTCTGCTCCAGGTCTGATTGGCCGGTTTGCTTGAGCGCAGCCCAGTCAGACTGGGGCGGGTCAGGAGAGTAAGGGTCTCCGACAGTGTAGTCGCGGCGGAGAGTGCTACCGGCGACCATCTGGAAGCCAGGAGGGAAAGCCTGGACGTTCTCACCACGGACCAAGTAGTAGCTACGGACACAGTTTAGCATGGATACTGGGGGAGGACGTCTAGGCTTGACAAGAGCAAAGCCAATGGATAGGTAAAACTTACGCAAGCATACCGCCCACCTGGTCAACGGGGGTGAACTCGCCGGTGGCGTCGTCCTGGAAGTACACGTTGGGTGTCCAGTAGGCCGACTTGTCCTGCTTCACGGCGCAAGAGGTGCAGTCACCAGCAACGAGGTCATCGTACTTCGAGGTCATGCTAAAACCTGATGAACATGTTAGACACGACTTCATGCGATGAGGCTGAAGCCAGATCGAAGGAACTCACCCGAAGAGCCGTGGACGACGTGAGAGTGACTAGAAATCTCGCCGAAATCGACAATGGGGTCAATGAGGGCAGTACCAGTGCTGCCGCGGCATTCCATGCGCCAGAAGGCCTCGGAGACGGACGACATGCCGAGCATGGCAAATGCCATCATGCTAGACTTGGAGGCCATGGTGAAGGGTGATAACGTAATCGTCGAGCGAAATGATACTGGAGGATCTCAGCTGGGAGCTGCCAAGAATGGGATTAATAGTATTAGATGGCGACAAGTTGCAATGTCCACATTCAAGGGAGAGCGAGTGGCGAATCGTCGAGTATCCAAGCTTCCTGGGTATCAAGTCTTGGCAAGGTGAACACCTGGTGGAAGCTTGAAGTTGGGCCCGAGGAGGGATTAAAACGTGGGACTTGCGAAAAAAAAACAATTGCGAGCGGCGTCAAAGGAGCGAAAAGGTCAAACAATCGAACTTGATTGATTGACGTTTGGGACTGGGGAGAGAAAGAGTGTGGGTGACAGGCGAACTGTCGGGTGTTGAGGGATTGACTGGATGGAATGTCAAACGCAGAAAAGAGTGAGGAGGGAGAGCGGTGGTAAAAGAGGGAGAGAGGCAGAAGCCGTAAAGTAGTAGCGGGAAGGCTTCTGCCTCAAGATGTACTGCGCGAAGTACCTCACACTCCCGTCCGTACTCGTACTAGCGGGAGCAGGGCTAGAGGGGCTAGCTGGGAGGTGGGCTGGTGGCAAGGGAAGTCGTGACGGTGGGCAGTGGGCACAAAGTGATCCTCGCCATTTCGCGAAGGCACGTTCTGTAGCGTTGCCTGTTTGGGTACATGAAAGTGGAGCCGACCTCAGCGTAATATCCCCCCTATCACAGCCCCTACACCCTCCGTCTCGGGGTGGTGGGATCGCGTACTTGAGGCAGTCGAGGTACATTCATGCTCGTATGTACATGCTGGGACTGCAAAACTGACGGTATGGACGGTTTGTTCTTCCTGAGGTCCCGGCCGGGTTCTCTTTGACTCCCAGATAAGTGACAAGGATCAAGCGATGCCCATGGTAGTCACGGACCTTTTTGGAACATTGGATTGTTCAACTACCTAATTATTTCGTGTTTTTCAAAGTACATTCATACATACCTAACAGGTAGATAATTTTTTGATCTACCGAACAACGAATTATACAATGACGTTTTCCGAAGACGGTAGACCGAGACTTAGGAAGTGTTGGGAAATATTCAGGCCGCAAGTCCTATGGAGAGTGGTACATCGTGAGCACGACAACTACCGGAAGGTGCGAAGTACCCGACCCGGGCTAAAGGGGCCCTTTAGTGCAGTCCTTACACTAACCTAGCACTGCCATGTAGTTGTCCCTAGCGCAGGCTCTAGTGGAGCAGGCACACTAGATACCTACATACGACTAGGTACATAGCGAGCTAAGTGCTAACGTACATACGCCAGGTAAATTAAGGCCGCACTTAAGCAGCAGCAGACGGCGTCCTGATTGGCCGAGAGGGTTTCAGGAACCAACGCTTGGCCTGGGAGCGCCAAGCTTGCGACTCCAACCGCTAGGAAATGGGGCAGCCGCTGACGAAAATACCCCTGACTAAACGATGTTCCGCAGATCTCTCACTTACCGAGTGCAGCCCGAGGGCGTCCTTAGTGGGCACCTTAGCGCAGGTACAGGCACCTCACAGCTTCTGTACGAGTACAAGTACCTACCTTACAGCCTACGCCAGGGCGGGTCCCCACCTAATAAGAGCAGCCAGCGAGCCAGAGATTCAGGTGCATCTGCGGCTGCATCCGCCTCTCACACGTGCTAGCAGCAGTGCGGGCTTCTTTATTACCTACCTGTGAGGGCACTTAACAGCTTTCACGCATCATCCGGGCAAATGAAGGGGAAGCCATCGCACATGGCTTCTTAGGCATTGCCTTCTTTGCACGTCGCAGAAGTCATAGCGAATTAGTCAGTCGCAGTATGGATACGATACGAAGTCACCAGAATCGTCGCCGATGGCCGATGCACACTAGCTGGATATAGTATGCGAGCGTGCCGATCAATACCACCAGTTCTCTATCGGTAGGGTTTCTGTGAATTGTACGAAGTCGGTAGAATCGATTCGGCTAGGGAACGTAGGGACTTATTTGCCAGGTTGGGCTCTGCCTTTCCTATTCCTATTCCTGTTCCTGCATAGTCCGCCGGGCCCTGGTGGGAGGTATACGAAGTGACACGCATTTCGTGCCCACGACCGGTACGCTGTGGTATTCCCCAACCGGGCCGTGTGACGATCTAGCGGGCTCGGCAACTCCTTCTTACGAGCAGAAACGAGCAGAAGAGCAGAAGCGGTTGTGAGAATGGGCTGCAAATTCGTTCGGAAGAGGTGCAGGTGCTCGACAAGCGCATTAGTGTAGCCGGCAGATCGGATGGGAGCTTGTCGGCTACTGCTAGTCGCATTTCTTCCCCATCGTCAACTAATGCTGTGTCAATGTCAACCTCGTAATTGCGCTCCGAGACCAGCTTCATGATACGTCACAGGGTAGGTTTCCCAGGCTCATCTTCTTTGTCGTATCATGTGCATTCTGGCCCGTACGATGCCATGTTTGCGATCCTCTGTGTCCTCACATGCCATACGAGCTATCATCTTTCTCTGCTCAGACGTCCATCCTTAGCATGGACCTGACCTATATAGCACGCGATGATAATGCTTCAAACTTCAATTCACGAGGCAGCAGTACTCTTGGAGCATCCAGACCTAATCGTCGCAATTCAACTCCAAACAATGCCCTTGTCAATGAGCATCATGACAATGTACGAGTAAGCTCACCTCGAGTGTCAGCAGATGAATGCAACACAACAACCGTCTAGGCGATATTAGTTCCCAGATGAGCGTGTGCCTTTGCCTTACTACTCCTAGTATAGGGATCATGGATGACCTATATCACACCTCTCTTATGTCGGCACTAACACCTTACGAGTCGGCTTACAACTTCCCAGCTTACCCGGTGGATATTTGCCTTATGATTTCTTTCAGGCTAAAGCTAAAGCTCACGCGGTGGGAATAAGAATTCACAAGGCAGACATGTTTATGATACTCCGTACCAGCAGCCCGGCAACAGTTAATTAGAAGGCCATCTTGTCTTACGATGACTGTGCACGATGAGATGACAGTGTGCGCTGTGCGCTTTCTGAAGGAATCGAATCCCCAGCACAACTCCTCAAGACTATTCAATGCACCAAAGGAGGATCGTCACTTAAGGTCGTGTACGATAGGTCCTAACCGATGGCATGCAATGCAGTCCGTATTCCATACGGAAAGCGGGTTGCTCAATGTAGGTGGTCCCCTCGTAGGGCTGCTTCGCATGCCCACAATGACAAGGTAGTCGGGCTAGCGAGGACAAAAACAGGTTGGAGTGTCCCCGGGACGAACGAAGCCACTCTTATGATCATACCTGCTACCAATCCCAGGTGCATGCTGTATCCGGGGTACGATAATCAGATGCGACGTAAATAGATTGGGGAGAAGATTTGCGGTCTTGTTGAACCTCATCTGTCAATCTGTTTTTCGTACGTCCGGAGGGGCCAATGAGGGCGGAAGGTTCCTCGCGGTGATCCGTCTTGGCTGCGTCCTTCCCACCTGTCATTTTAAGTCAGCAAAAGACAAGAACAAGAGAAGAATGCATGGAAGACATCGAAGATGTACAAGCGCCAGGTACCTAGAAAGAAATGGGTCGGGGCCCCATGTTGAAGATGAGAGAGGCGCATGAAGTCGTGATTCAGGCTTTCCTTTTTTTAGCTAGAGTTCAGCCCCGTGGATGCAATCCGGTGTTGGGATTGTTCATGCGCGTTGTAACTTGTGGGAGGTTTTGAGGGTCGCGCGCGAGGGAAACAAACGACGGGGGTCAACCATGCTCGCTCCAAATTGACACGGCCCTAGTGCCACTCTTGGTGCGACAGCTATCAAGCGGAAAATATCGCAGCAGGTACTGATTGTATTGGTTCGGGGTGTCAAATGTACGATGTGAGTGATATTCTGTCAAAAGTGTGGCGACATAGTGAATTCAAACCATCTGATAACTGGGGATGACGATATTCCGTAGATACCAAAGGTAATACTTCGCAGACGTCTTCTCGTTGCTGTGCCGTCTCTGCTGGAGTACTCGGCGAATGTGGAGAACGATGATGACCACGGAAGACCTCACCTGCGCCTGCCTATCATAAAAAGGAGATAGGCAGGAGATAGGTAATCACTTACATCACGTCGGGTTACACTGCAGCATGCGTCTACGGTAAGGAATCCGTACCTGACGGATTGCAGAGATCGCGATTCACCGTATGCAACGGAACAAAGGTTCTATAGCACGAACCAGGTGTTATAGGTTCCAGGTCAGCCACACGCAGTAGTCTACCAGAAATCGGGAAAACTTGATTTTCTGTCTTGTCAAGCTCGCTAAATCGAAAGCTGGAAAACTAGCCCCCATCGTGAGATTGTACTTTAGCTTGCTTGTGGTCTTTGCTCTTTTGTCTCCCACACGGAATATGTCTCGTCTGTCCCGATGGCCTACGCCCGTTTCAGGTACAGTGCTTATTCCTGCGTAATATTCGTTCTGCACTGTACCTGGATGTCTACAAACCATGAAGAACAGCGAAAGGAAACACCGTGACATGCCCTGCCATGTCGAGAATCGTTGTCTGTACATATTCCGATGCGTACGGAGTAAAAGTAGTGTGGCAAGCAGCAGGCAGGCCCGATATTTACCCCGTTTGCAACATGAGCCGGTATCACGACATTCACCGCTGAATCGCGGCCAATTGTGCCACTGTTGTCTTGCGTGGCTAAACGGCCATCATGGAGACATTTTCCCTTTACGGTATCTGGCGTCGTGAACTCGCCTGCACGACTTGCCCGGCCTAACACCAACGGTTCGCAGACTAGGTAGGCCTCAGAAGGTACTTTGATGGCCGGCGAGATATGTATGGGGAAACAAGTACCACTTCGACACCCCAGGATTGAAACCAGGTTCACTCCCGCTAAACTCGTGAGCCGTTGTCAGATGCCATGGGGTGAGTACGAGTAGGTACTCGTAGAATGTCGTTTAATGCGATTGTTAACTTGAATGCACTCCGTACGGAATACACGGCACATGATGGCAGTATGTACTGTAGGGAATCCCAGTTGCATCGAAGATAACTACAGACCCTGTAATCCGCAACTCCACAAGGCAACGGTATGACCGAGTTCTCAGCAGACGCGTTGAATCATACATTACCTACATTCGTAAATACCAAGCAGCTACTCGGTTCAGCCCTGCACCCGATGCTCGTCTTTTTCGGGACTCGGCATCTTATCAGCCAGGATTCAACATAGGTAAACACTCGATTCATGACTCTGAAACCGAATTACATATCAAGTTCAACCTCTGGTCACTAGACGAAGTCCACTGGTGTTCGACTTGTTGTAGAATAATCGGTATTTAATGCTGCAAGCCCGGTGATGATGAGAGACAGTCACATTTCCCAAACCCGCGTGTAGGTACATCATGTACGGACGGACTAGCATGTAAGTGCTAATGCACTGCGTCTATCCGTGGGTAAACAGAATCAGGTTTTACTCACTGTACCAAATAATACCTACCAACAACCCATAACACAATACCAAACGTTTCCAATGTTCTTATCTTCATCTGACCTGCCTCCGTACTTAAGGGTCGTTGTGTACGGAACAATCACTGTTGTTTGCCAGGGGCTGGGTCATTCACAAGTAACCGTCAGCCACACCTGTAAGCAGTTCCAGCCACAGACATGATCCACTAGCCACACTATGATGAGAGAGAAGCCACGATTTGGGTTAGGTACAGCTGATCGCCCGGCAACCCGCGAGGTCCATAGCAGCTTAGAACGAGCATCAATCCGTACTATACTCTCACTCTCTCTTCGCCAGTTATGTCTGTTTCTACCACACACGTGCGATTCTTTTTGATATGACGACGCAAGTAACACTAGGGTAATCTCGAATTTGTACATGCCAGAATGGACGATCTCTCCGGTTTGCAATGGTCTTCGACCGCCTCTGGGCCCAGCAACACCACCAAGGCCCCGCCCTTGAATTCCAGGAGCGTTCCCTCATTCTATCCCTCCCTGAACCCGACGCCCTCGCTCAACTCCTCGGGTCGATCGACGCCTCTACAGGCCCAGACTTCTACGAGCACAGCTCCGAAGAACCCTCCCTCGAAATCCGCGACAGATAGCTTTAGTAACCTAGTCAACTTCGGTAGTTCCAAGAGTAGTGCCAACCTGAGCCTTCGCGAACGACAAGAACAGCTCGCGGCGCAGAAACGTCAGAAGGAAGCGGAAGAGAAGGCAAAGTTTCAATCACAATATGGAGGAGGCCAATTCTGGGACTCCCTTGGTCAAGGGTCTCAGCCTGCTTCGCGGACAGTGTCGCCTGCTGTCGCGTCGCTTGGCACTATAGGAGGGGGTATAAGCCAGCCAAAGAAAGATAATAACGATGATGATGATTTATTTGCTGCTTTCAACAAGAATACTAAGGTTGATAGTGCGAGTCACTATCCTCCGCCCACACAACCGCTCTCTGCGACGGGTCCTCCCGCCGGCACCGCGAAGCTTGATCTCTCGAACGCCAGCGCATGGGGTGCCCCCTCCATCCCTCAGGCAAATGTCCTTAATGATGATGACGATGACCCCTTTGGCCTACACCAAATGAACACCAAGGCACCTACTGTTTCTCAACAAGCACCGGTCGCGATAGGCGATGATGATGACTTTCTTGGGGACCTGGGCAAACCTGTGGAGGAGGTGTTGCGCAAGACGCAGGCAGCTGAGCAGAAACGACAGCCTGGCAAGCCGATCGAAGAGTCCGATTCTGAATCTGATGTCGAGCCTGAACAGCCTCCTAGACCAACCCGACCTTCCAGGCGTCCCGAGTCCGATCCATTCGACAAAGCCGTAGCCGAGTTGGTCGATATGGGTTTCACTCCTGAAAATGCCAGACGAGGTCTGACCGAGAGCGGTGCCGGTATCAACGTACAAGCTGCTGTCGGCTGGCTTTTAGACGACGCTCACAGGCAGGCGCGGAATAAACAGAGTGCTCGGGAGTCACCGGCGCCCACAGAAAGAGACAACAGTCGCCCTAGAAATGAGCGTGTTGCTGCTTGGATGAGGGATGAGGAAGTAAGAGGGGGATCTTCACAAAGAGATGGGCGCTCGCCGGTTCAAATCGAGGAGTTATCCAAGAAGGCTGCCGTGATGGGATCAAACTTCCTCAAGACGGCTAACTCGTTGTGGAAGACTGGGCAGATGCAAGTCCAAAAAGCACTGGCTGAATTTGACCAAGATGGCGGCGATCCCAACCAGCCCAAGTGGATGCGCAGCGCTCAGCAAGATCGGAGATCGCCAAGAATGGAAGCAGCTCCAATGGCGACTGACGAGGCTCTGATGCTCGAATCCGGAAGGCGACCCGAGAGACCAACCTCGGAGAATCGCGCAAGCCGACAGAATATGCCTGTTGAGCAGTCTCCTGCTCTTCCGCACCGTCCTGCCGACCGCTCTAGCGCCCCGCGATGGCAGCAGCCTGCGCCGTCAGGATCTCTTGACCCCAGAGCAAGATTGAAGAAGCAGATGATGGAGGAGGAAAGTGCTCAAGCGTATGTCAGTCCAGCTAGGAGAAAGAAAGCATCGCCGCAACCCACTCCGAAACCTGAACCGGATGTCGATCTTCTTGCAGGCTCGTCTGTTTCATATTCTGCTCAGGCGGCTCCTAAGCGCTCGGCGCAACCATCGCCGGCACCCAAGGTCGTATCGCCGAGTTCATCGAGGCCCATCAGCCCTCGACCCCCTGCACCAACCAGAGATATTCCAACTATTCCCCCTGCTGTTTTACAATCCTCGACTCGTAACCGTCTGGAAGGGACGGCACACTTCAAACGTGGCGACTACGATGCCGCCCACACAGCGTATACCAATTCTCTGGCTAATATACCGAAGAATCACCCACTTTGTATTGTTTTATTGACCAATCGAGCGTTGACCTCGTTAAAGACTGGTAGCCCTAAGCAGGCTGTCAGCGATGCCGATGCTGCGGTTAGTATTATTGGTCCTTCACGTGGTGATGGTGAGAGCGTGGCGCTACCGGATGGTGAATCACGCGACATGAAAGAACTCTACGGGAAGGCGCTTAGCCGAAAAGCTGAGGCCCTCGAGCAAATGGAGAAATGGGCTGAAGCTGGTGATGTATGGCAGCAATGTGTTGAAGCCGGAGTAGGTGGTCCAAATGCGATCGCCGGTCGCCAGCGGTGCCAGAAAGCCCTTGCGCCCAAACCCAAGCCAACGCCGCGACCTGCGCAGGCGGCAAAGCCTCGTCCGACACCTGCAGCTACGTCTAGGCCAACACCAGCACGCAGCTCAGAGGCTGTCCAGCGACTGCGCGAGGCGAACAAAGCTGCCGAAGCTGCTGACGATGAGAAGTTCGCACTTGGCGAAAAGGTGGATGCCCGAATCGCTGCTTGGCGAGACGGCAAGAGAGACAACCTGCGCGCGCTCTTGGGTAGTCTTGATCAGGTCTTGTGGGAGAACAGTGGCTGGAAGAAGGTGGGCTTGCACGAGTTGGTTATTGCCAACAAGGTCAAGATTCATTACATGAAGGCCATTGCGAAGTGCCATCCAGACAAGGTATGTCTGCTCTACGACCACCGCTCTATAACAACCGTGATACTAACCAGATTAATAGCTTCCCCAAGACGCAAACACCGAGACGCGACTAGTTGCCGCCACTGTATTCGCCACTCTGAACGAGAGCTGGGATAAGTTCAAGGCTGATAATGGATTATAAATCTAGTGAGCGGTAGAGAAAAATTTAATTAGATCTGAACATAGATGATGATGAGTTGAAAGGCACGAGGGATGGGAGATACCCCCGTGGGCATAATTCAAAATTGCTTTGAAAGGAGGGCTGAGAGTGTGCGCGTGGTGACTGAATGCTGTCAGGTCTGTATCAGACTGGACTGTGTGTGTGTGTAATGGGATGACTATTCTGTTCGATTCCTGCTTGAAGATGCACTCGTTCATGATGTGGATGGATCTACCTGGTATGACGGGGAGAAGAGTCCAATGGTCAGTGACAGTCTATCGTGTTCCGTCTAGTACCACCTGCAAAAGATCTGCTCATGCGTAGTTGACTTTCGGTATGCAACGTAAACATACCACCGAAGACTCGGGAGTGTTCGCATACGATGGGCTTGCACACACCTTGAACATAATCAACTACGCCGCTAGAACATACGTGATGGTCGTGAAGAGGATCAATAAATGAACATAGAGAAGCTTGTCGTCTTGTGGATTCAATAGCGGGCTTTGTAGATAACGTGTGGACTGTATCGTATGATATAGCACGGTTCAGTCTTCGGGCACGGTGCCATGGAGTAGATGAGGTGAACCTATTTGATTGCCTCCCGGACCACGCGGTTTCGAGGTGTAGATCATGGATATTAAGCTGGTTGTTCTAGTTATTCGATGGTGTAGTTGGGAAGCGTACGTCTGGAGTGTATCGTATGATCGGGTATCATAGCACAGCTTGATCGACGTACTAGAGTGGTGGCGTGCCTGACGGGAATATTGAAACATGGTAATGGATTTCTTTTATATGTTTATCTATCACCCTATTGTACCGACTGTTAGAGAAGGCTGATTGATGATGGGTACCGTGGAAGTGTGTACAGATATCCCGGCGAGCAGTGGATTTCGAGTCAGGGGTAACTTGGGAAAAATGCTTCTCGAGTGGACTTTTGACCTGGCAGAAAATACTTCGTTGCCAGGACTTGCTGTCGATAATGATATACAGCATAGCTCATTAAAGTAGCATAGACGATGGTCAGGGCAATTCTTTTTGATGCGATGGAGGATTGATCTCTATAGGAGTACGGATTACCGTCACGGAAGAAGTCCGAGCTGTGGTGGGTGTCCGAAGTTGATGAGTCGATCACTGACAGGAATCTAGCCCAATGATCAAGCCATCTATCTATGAGTACGTCTTAATATCAGATTCCTGCTAACTGGTCAACGTCCAGATGGATATACCTCCTTTCTGTACGGTGGAGCCAGTATCCGAATTCTAGCCCTCTGGCAGTCAAGGAGATGGTACAGCAGTGTGTACTACACCGAGTACTCTACTCGCCTACGGATCAATGGATGAGTTGCGTTTTAGTTCGTGCTCCTTGTGAGAATGTTAGTATTTCCTACGCTGGTGACAAAATGGTCAACGACCAAGGGGCAACCTCGAACCCACGCCCGGATTCAATCCGCGATACACGCGCGCCCACAAATCAAAGCCCTCATGAACAATGCAACAAGGCTATAGACTCATTTTAACAATCAACAGATTCAGACCTCACGCTCAACCGTTCTCACAGAAATAGGTAGTCGTCCAGAATTACCCCGACGGCAACCCAACGGAACACCTTAACCGTAACCCTGGTAACCCCAATGCGTTCCTACATGCGAACCGTCTTCAACCGACGGATAACGCAGCAGTTGTACTCCATATTTTGTACGTACTCGTAGTAAGACAGAACTCGAGGACATGTTTACCGTAAGAAACCCGATCTGCACAAAGACTCCCGTTTTCAGACTTTCCTGCTTTGTCCATTATTATCTCACATCATACGTTCAACACGAATGCACCCACACATGACCTTTTTGATTAGTATTGTAGGAGACACGCCATATGTAGGCCAAGCGTGCCGACTGTCCTGATGGTTGGTTGGAGGGAAGCTTCCCACGGTACCGGGTCGGGACAAGACTCAGGAATCAGATGAGCCACGCCGTCGGGACCCGCGACGTCACTGAATCCAACGGATGCCAAGTGCGATATAATCAGAAATTCGTCTTCTCCATGGCCATACATAAACCCGCAGAATGGGCATCGAGATGGACGGCTCGGCTTTCCCTGTTAGGAAATCCGGTCAAACATGGCACATCCAAGGACTCTACCACGTGACGGTCCCGGTGCCTCTCCCGTACCGCTCCGGTCGACTTGGCAGCTCTAGTGAATTGCCAACCGTAAAGCTCACATCTATCTGATAACGGCTCCCATCACTAGGGCAGCTATTATCTATAGAATCAGCGCGATCGTATTCCGCCGACTAGGACGAATCTATAGATAGATATGGAGCCTACCAGCCTCCGAGAAGCGGCTCACCTCGATCGGAATCGCCGACTACCTACCTCTTAAGAAGGCCGTCCCGGAGCCCCAGAGCCGTTGATGGCTTGCAGTAGTTGAGCGCGATGGAATGATCTGATTCGAAACGAACTAGGGAAGTAGTTATCTGGTCAACACCTTGAGGGTGTACTATCCTCATCAATGTCTCAAGAAAACCAGAAACGGGGATTAATATATACCCGCTTGCTGCCTTAGGCTCATGGTTCTACTTCATATTCTCAACCACACTTGATAACTGAGGGACTAAACAACTCAGCGGCATTTCTTCTCGGCACCACTATCAGAATCGAGCAGTCGCAGCCGACAACGTGTCAGCCATTCCAGCTTAGTACAGATGACCGTACGTCATAGGCGCCTATCCCATCGCTGCTGAAACAGAAACAGAGGTCGAGGATTGGCACGAAGGAAGAATAAAAAAGAGCCGGTATGTCTTGGTGTCTGGGGCGGACTTGTCGAGCTACCCTAGGAAGAGTATAGAGGGAGTGTCTTCGGCGTGCATCTAATCGCCGATATACATTGTACGAAATACTACTGCATACCTAGTACAGTAGGCTTGAGCCGCCGAGTGGGCATCGAAGTGGTAGTGGTGTAAGTGTTCCGGTGATATTTACTCCGAATGTTGATGCGATGGTGTGGAATAAGGGGCGTCAGGTACGGAGTATTCGTCCGTGTAAAACGTTTGTAAAGAAGCGTTTTGAAGCAACGTGTGAGGACTAGCGCGTATGTGAGACATTGAAACATGGCGTTAGTGCGGGGAATCGACGGAGGAAGTGCGGGGGAATCGATGGCATGCCGCGGCCTGACATCAGACATATCCACTCCGAATTCTCAGACCAATCATTAGGGGATTGCAGTCCCGCTATGGCTTTGAGTAGGCTGAGCGCGACTTCTTGAACGGGATGGAGTTGAGTTCAGTAATTCGAGTAAGTTTTGCGGATAGTTTCGATTATTGACACTGTAAGAAGTGACGATGAAGATGGATGAACGAAGTTGAGAAGAAACGCATCAAAGCCGACTGACAGAATTCATCTTGAACCAAACAACAGCATCCGGTTCACGCCGGTTCATGCCAGTGAGATTTACCTTCCAGATACATTCAGAAGGAGTGGAACTCACGCACCGCCGATACCTGAAGAAGATCTAACTAAGCGGTCTTTGCATGTGAGCGGCGCATTCAACTCACTCTCACCTCGTGCCCGACTTTGGGATCCGGGGAGAAATCTGGGGGAACAAGGGTCAATCTACCTATACGGAATATACCCAGGAAGAAAGATGTGGTATAATTGCGCTTTATTGATGCTTATTTCGCATTTAAGATGGCTCATATGTTACGAAAAGCATTGAATATCTTCGCACTTCTCGCGTTGAGGATATAAATCGGCTGAAAGTCCTGAACCGGAGGTTGAAAGTCGGCTCGCTCGATGAATTCACGTCAGCCACCTGTGCGGGGTTATCCCTGTAGTGAAGCGGGCCAAGCTAATCCACGAACGGTCCTAGATTTGCGCGCCGGTAAATGGATTCCGTCCAATTACGGTCTATTTCGGCGGCCATTACGGATCACATACGGTATCAACGCTTGGTTTCTGTGCCTATCCAACGCCATGGTCAAGCCAACAACTCCCCTAAACTAGGTCTCAGATCGAAGTTGATCGGAATCAAATCGGAGACACTGATGTAGCTGAAAGGGATATGGATGAGATAAGGGACCTGGTACTATAGATTGGTTCACGGCTTCATCGTCGGGTTTCACTGCTGCTGGGCGCATGTCGAGAACAGTCAGTTTCCAAGACGGTACATCTCACTTACAGCTGTGAGTCTCGGGAAATGTCAAAATGAATCCTCTTTATGAAAGACCTCATACGGAATATATGTCTCAGGATTCTCAGGGTCTCTTCATCCGCCATACGGTAGTTAATTGCCGTCTCGCGCCGTTTCATGCAGCAGGGATCGCGCACGTATCTCTCGCAGGAGGTCGGTCTTATGTCTTTGACTCATGCAGCCAGTCAAGGGTTACCTTCGAGTATACCTACCTACATCACAATATGCGACGGTGGAGATGGGGGAGGAGACGGCGGTCAGAATATGCGCCATCCGAATGGCCAAACCAGAACCGTTTCCTCTTTCTACCCCGTCTTTTTCTCACCCGACCCTCCCCCACACCAGACTAACATCCCCAGACTCAGACTCGCGACAGCCCCTGTCATGGCCCACGAGGGGGATAGCGTCATGTGAGACATTGCGGGCGTGAAGGTCCGTTGTTATACGGAGTATACGGCGCAGCTGGTGAATATTTATATGAGTGGCTTGCAACCTGCCGGCTTTGTGTTGTGAGAAGTCCCTCCTGTTGTTTATTGTGTAAGACCCGTACCTATATTCGACAGTGGGCGCGGGACGACGCTGCCTGGTACTATTTGCACAATGGGTAAAAAATACTTCGGTCTGCGAGGCAATGCCCTCAACTATGCCATCGGTTTCGTTGCTGGTTGCGATTTCTTGCTATTCGGCTATGGTAAGGAAACCATTTTCACTCCTCGACACATTCCAACCTAGTCGCCATGTAAACACGAGACATCATGAAGACTCAATTTAACACGAGCTCATAGACCAGGGCGTCATGGGCGGTATCTTGACCATGTCCCAGTTCCTCAGCGTCTTCCCAGCCATAAACCCCGACGACCCAGCCATTCAGCACAATCAAGGCCTTAAATCCCAGCGCGCCTCGACTCAAGGCATCGCGATTGCCAGCTATAACCTCGGATGCTTCCTCGGCGCCGTCATCAGTATCTACATCTCCGATATTCTCGGTCGAAAGCGCATGATCATGCTGGGTACCTCTATCATGGTCATTGGCGCCGCCCTGCAGGCTTCCGCTACTACTCTCCCTCATCTCATTATCGGTCGCATCATAACAGGAATTGGAAACGGCGGGAATACCTCGACGGTACCTACCTGGCAATCCGAGACATCGCGCTCACATAAAAGAGGCAAGCTGGTCATGATTGAAGGCGCCCTGATCACAGGCGGCATCACGCTCTCATACTGGATTGATCTCGGCTGCAGCTTTGCAGACGGCACGGTCGCCTGGCGATTCCCCCTCGCCTTCCAGATCGTCTTCTGTATATTCATCCTGTCGTTTGTCTGGGGTCTTCCTGAGTCGCCGCGCTGGTTGATCCTAAAGAACCGGGACGACGAGGCCCGTGAGGTACTGGCTGCGTTGGCTGACACGACCCCTGACGACCCGCTTGTTCAGGATGATTTCATGAATATTAAAGAGACTGTTCTTGAGATGTCGAAGGGCAAATTCTCTGATCTGTTCAAGATGACAAAGGATAGGTTAGTTGTTTCCTTGTATCTGATATGAGTTTGTTATTGACAATATGCAGAGAATTCCACAGAACCATGCTCGGATATGTCAACCAGGTTTTCCAGCAGATTTCAGGTAAAATATTAATTAAAGATATTCAACTGCGATGGTACTAATTATATGACTTACATATAGGCATCAATCTCATCACCTACTACGCTGCAGTCATCTACTCCGGCCTGAACCTAGGCGGATTTCTCTCACGACTCCTCGCCGCCCTCAACGGCACAGAATACTTCATCGCCTCCTGGCCAGCCGTATACCTCGTTGATCGCGTTGGTCGTCGTAAACTCATGCTATTCGGCGCAGCAGGCCAAGCCGCGACAATGGCTGCTCTCGCCGGCGCCTCCTCCTTAACAGAGGGAGACCATCCGCCCCGAGGTGCCTCGATCGCCGTCATCGCGCTCCTATTCATCTTCAACACCTTCTTTGCCGTCGGCTGGCTCGGCATGACCTGGCTCTACCCTGCCGAGATTGTACCCCTGAAGATCCGCGCCCCTGCGAACGCGCTCTCGACGTCTGCGAATTGGATCTTTAATTTCCTCGTCGTCAGTAAGTAACTCTGAACTCACCAACTTCCCTAAAGTCACCGCCCAGAAATAGGGGGTATTAACTGATGAAAAACAGTGATCACACCCATCGCATTCAACAACATTGGCTACAAGACCTACATCATCTTCGCCGTCATCAACGCCTTCATGATCCCCTCCGTTTACTTCTTCTACCCAGAGACAGCCTACCGGTCGCTCGAAGAGATGGACACTATCTTCCACAAAGTCGATGGTCTCAGGGGCTACTTCACTGTCGTCAGCGCTGCGAGAAACGAGCCGCGTCGGTATGGACGGAATGGCGAGCTGCTTATTTCGCATGATGACAGTGACGAGAATAAGCCGAGGGTGTCGCCTCACCCTTGATTTCTTTTCAAGTTTTATTTTGAATTAGACAGAAGCACTGGGGTGTACAGTAGACGAACATGATGGCGTTATGAAATATCCGGTGGAAGAGTATTAGATGCGCCATAGATACGACGCATTTCTTGTATATATTGGAGCTCTAGATACGGATACACCAGGTTTAGAGTGGTATAACCTTTTGTTCTCCCCTTGTTGTTGACTCCCTCTTCAGCAAATACTCAACGCAGCAGGACCAGTCGCATTCAGAAATGCATTGTTCCGATTGTTAGTAACACCAGACTATACTCATTGTTTATCACGACAACACCACTGGGATGAACCAGTCCCACAATTTCACAGAAGTAGCATACAAAGAGAGTCGGCCCCTTTATCTTACACGGGCGTATAACTAGCAGCTGACATGATTCCATCGATGAACCACCATCACCAACTCAACAAGCTCTCCAAAGCCCTCAAACAACTCCAACCCACATTCACAATCCTCAAGGTAAGAAATAAAATCCCCCCATCCCCAAAATGTCCGCCAAACACGCCCGCGTCCCCTGCCCCATCTGCGAGCGCCTCTACAGCAAAAACAACATGTACATCCACATCCGGACGCACTACGAAGGCGACAAATTCACCTGCACCTTCTGCTCGCGGACGCTGAGCACGCTCACCAAGAAGAGCCACATGCGCGACCATACGGCCGCCGGTTGGACGAAGTGCGAGATCTGCGGTTTGCAGTACCGCACGCGGTATAGGAAGAGGCATTTGGCGCTTTTTCGCCATCGACGGGCGACGGGGGAGTTCATTTTTATCAAGCCGAGGGCGGATAAGGGGGTTAAGAGGGGACCGAGGGTGAAGAAGGAGGTGGAGGTGGAGGCTGCAAGGGAGGAGAATGGGAGGGTACCGGAGCGGCGGGTTACACGGTCGAAGACGAGGGGGATGGGTGATGGGGCTGGTCGAGGTGCGGATGAGGGGCGGGTTACGCGTTCCCGGACGTTGGGCGATCGGGTTTTGACGGGTCGGGTTGAGAAGCGGAGGGGTAGGGCGCGAGGGGGAGTTTCTCAGAAGGAGAGGGATTCGGAGCTGGACTTGACAGAGGGAGAAGATTCTGTTGAGGAATCGGACTCTGATGAATATGTGGCTGACGAATCGGATTCTGAAGGGTCGGAGGGAGAAGATGCGATTGATGGCTGGGATTGTGAAGCGTGGGTGTCGGACTCAGAAGTGAGTTGGTATGATTCTTATTCGGAGACTGAGACTGAAGTGGCGAGTCGCTCTCAGCTTCGGCCTCGGTAGTAGAGCAGATCTTTCACTAGTTATCTAGTCGCGGCCATCTTAAAGCCATAGGCTCTTTCGTCAATCAATGCTATGAATATATCTAGTCACCTCACTTGCCTCTTCCTATCGTGATTCTCTCTTTGTTCATGTCTCTCTCTGCAGCCACTTTATTACATGGCACTCCTTACTCAGTAGTACTGATAGAGTCCAAGAATCTATCGAATAAAGGGGTCAATTGTTCGATCCTGAGACTTACGAACCCATCTGGCGTAGAATTGTTACTAACCCCTTGCCCGTGTTAAGAGAAGTCAAGGCAGGGAGACTCGCCCAGTCGAAATCGAACTCGATCAATCGCAGATTCCAATAGAAAATGATAAAGTAGCAACAAACAACCTACAAGACTATCTCCAAGACATTACAATTAAAAAGAAATTGAATTCATCCCACTACTAAACAGGCGAACCGTTCCTCCGCCTTTATCGTCCATCTAACAACTTCACACCTATAGAACCAAAAAGAGCGAATCCCCCCCTTTACGGACCATACACAAAGTCCTCAACCCAATTCTTTATGTACGCATCCGATTCCGCCGGAAACGTCTTCCGAATCCCCTGCAACGCCTGCCTCAACAGCGCCCGACAACTCGGCCGATTGCTCGGCGCATGCGACATGCAGCGCGCCAGCGTCTGGCGCAGTTCGATGTCGATATACGCGTACGCCGGATCCGTCAGGAGCAGCGCGCAGTAGTGCTGGCGGATGCCGCCCGTGCTCTGCAGCGGGGGCGGGACGGGGGGGTTGGAGTTTCGTGATGACTTGCCAGAGGCACTGTTGTTTATCAGTTCGTGGCATAAACCAGGGGAAAGGAATGTATGAATAGAGGAAAGGAAGGGATGAACGGAGGAAGGAAGAAAGGAATGACACCCACGAGCGCAATCCCCCACACATTCGTATGCGATCCGAAGTTCCCCGCAACCCTCTCCTCCGAGATCTCGGGCCCCATTTCATCCAACCCATCGCCGTTGGGCTGCCGTAAATAATCCCATTCGAGGCCGAATTGTTCCTGTATTTTCCGCCCTGTTAACCTAGCCCTTCGCGGCTACAGAGGAAGGGTTCGCACTTACAGGCGCATAGTAGCCGAATTTGCCCATCGGTCGTAGGCGCAGATAGTACAGGCTACGAAGATGATGGCTGGTGAGAAAGTGACCGTTGAAGGATACGATGGGGAGACTTCTTCGAACTCACTTTACTTTGCGCGGTCTGATCACCTTGGCGAGACCAAAGTCGGCCATCTGGGAACACGCGATGGTCAGTACATCTGTTATGGAGTCGTGAAAGGGGATAGGGGTGTTCAGCAGCTCTGCTCACCTTCAGTTTCGGGATGAGTCGATGCTCGTCATCGTTCGCATTAACATCGATATCATCTATAAACACTGCGATTGAAACAAAATCAATAGGTTTCCACCAGTCAGGGAAGAGAAGAGCCCACCGTTCGACGGATCGATATCGAAGTGCACGAACCGCTTCCTCGCCCAGCGTTTTCGGGGCGGCGGTATTTCCTCGTATAGTTCCTCGCCGACCCGCTTGCCCAAGGCGGTGTTGTCTACGGCCGGCTGCCCGTTTACCATGGCGGGAGGTGCAAGTCGTCGTCGAGGGTGGAATTTTCGGACCGGGTATCTTGGTGGGTTAATGTGAGCATATACACCCTTCCGTGGGAGAATGGAATACCTACTCCATGTTGACGATGGCGCGTACCACTGCGTCTACCGTCAGCATCGCACGTCGAGTAAGAGTTGGATGTTTATCGACTCACAGCAAAGCCAGAAGCCCCAGAGAACTGCGCGCGTGGATGTCAGTACCAAGCGCTTTACTTCCCAAGACGTCTTTAGGGGAAATATACGACCCCCTTTCTAAACTGCGGATTGGAACGCAATTGCAACACTCAGTCTATGAAATCACTTACCGCGGTTGGGAACCATCTCGTTCCTTTCACTCAGTCTGTTCCGCAAGAGATGAAAGGCGTCAGCTTCAAGAATCCCGGCCGGCATACCTCCAGAATGGCGACGAGCTCGGAACCAGATCAAATCCGCACTCCGAAGCCCAAGAGCCAGCAGCGAACTCACCGATAAATGAGGCTCAGTAAATCCCCATTCGCCGAATACTCCAACACCAAGAAGTCCTTCCGGTACAGATCATGCGTATTCGGCGGCGGCGGCGGCGGATCCGGCTGTGTCAACCTCCTCCTCAAAACCCGCAGCAGATGCCGCCTGACGTCTATTGCCTTATCCTGGTCTATCAACCTCTGCCCATATTCTTTATTCTTTTTTTCCTGCTTTGCCGGGTCCTGGGCGATTATCTGGCGTCTCGTCTGTCTGATCAACGCCTTCCCGGTGGGCACGTTGCTGCACGATTCTTCTCCGCTCGACTCTCCGGATTCGCTGGAATCATCGTCCTCCATGGGGTCGTACTGGAAGGGAGTCCATGGCGGCAGGCCGAGTTTTTCCCGGTCGACCATCTGGATGCAATGTGCTGCTCGAGCGTTGAACTGCGCCCCCATCCTCATTAGCAGCAAATCCTCGACGACCAGATTCATCTCAAGGAAAATGGAGAGGGAAGGTTGTCCCATACACGTGTGCGGTCATATTCATATCGAATTGCATAGCTATCCCACTCGTACGTCGAGACTTTGAGCACGAATTGGATAGCACCCTCTTTTTCCTGCGGCTGGTATGTGTACCGCAGTGCGAGCCCATTCCCACCCCAGCCGAGGACGGCGCGAAAATCCAAATCCCGATAATTCAGGGCGAAGTAGTTCCGAACAGACAGAAACCTGTCTCTTACTCGCTTGAAGTTCGCAGAGGGATTAGCCGGTAGTGGACCTAGCAATGCTCGGGCCTAGAAGTCACACTTTGGTGTCAGTTTTTTCAAGCATGGTGCAGGAGCCGGGAAACCTATGAAAGCCCCGTTCTGGAAGCATGAGGAAGAGCTCCTTCACTTCAAAGAACTCCCAAGTTGAAATCGAAAGGGAAGAAAAACGGCGAGAAAAGAACCCGAGAAATTCGCTTACGCGCCTCGGCCTCCGAACAGGGGTCCTCTCCCAGGCCAGGGGCTGGACTCGTCCAAGTCGCGGCCGACCCGGAAGGGGCACGGGTCGATTCTCTATTGCAGAGCCTCTAAGTCAGCGTTTGGATACGGTAGTGGAAGAGAAGAAGAAGAGCAGGCAATCGGCCTGTCTCGACGTACGAATCTGGTCTGCATTTTCCCTGTACATGCTGCTCGTGGGGATCGTTTGGTTGTCGGCCCTCGTTCGATAGTCGTCGAAGTACCACCCCGTGTTGTCAAGACCTAGTTGGAAAGACATCTTTGCTGTCACTTAAGCGGAACTCGTATCCGCTTATGGGAGATCAGCCGCGTCGTAGCTCGTGATGTAAAGGCTAAGAGGGTATGTCTCCTCTAGAGATCTGTCGTTAGCGTTGCTGCTGTCCTCTTTCCCCTTCCTTGCGCTCCGGAAGAGATAATAAGTATTTCCTGCCAAAAAGAGTCGAGGCGATTCGTGCGTAGTTACAAAGGCAGATGGTGCATTCCACGTTATATGAACCGACTTCACGAGCTGCCACAATTTTCCCTATGACAATCCGTATTTTATTGCACGAAAGCATCACTTCCCGGGGGCCCCCTTTTTCAGCTAGGAGCTCTTTGTTGTTTGTTCTCTTCCTTTTCCTCACCTGCTCGCTGTCTATCCCTTTGTCTTTTTGATGCACGCGGAAAAGCCTCCAAGGACGCCCCGAGTTCTTGTGTCCATGTTTTACAAGTGTTTCCACTCTCTCCCTATTATTGCTTAAGCTCACATCAATTCTTTCAACTCACGAACAGAGCTATTAGATTGGGGATCGGGTACTGGCTTCTAACTCATGTTTTCCTCAACACAGATCAACGCCCTAAACTATGGATCTGGCTAAAGTGATTGATTGTATGAGTACGGAGGAGTTGGCAGTTCATCTGATATAATATCAACATTCAAGCAGGCTAGCGAGTAATCAACTACAAAATGTTTCTCGGTCGCATAGTACCATGCGACCATACATTAATTGATAAGTCATGGCTGGGCGACGCACAATCCATCCTGTATCGTGGATGTCCAATACCAAGTTATATGGCAACTCGAGTGAGTAGAAAGTGCGTGGAAATTAAACCTGGGGGTATCGTCTACGAAAATGATCGCGAGAACTCAGGCCGGATCAAACAGGGAGAGTCCTCTTGATACGCCCTGGGACTGGACGCCCATTCAGCTGGCTCTCTTCAGGTCGCTGGACTTTCTCGCCCAGATTACGGATTTTTTCCAGCAGATAACTAAAGATTATGTTAGAAGTCAGCCTATAACATCCATTTCCTTCAGACACTGCCAGGACAGAATCGGGGGATTGTATACTTACTTGATCGGCATATGACCTCTAGCCTCCTTGACAGCGAGGTTGACTCTATCAACAGACGTCTCCGGCGCCAAGTCCTGAGCTTCTTTCTCGTGCTCTTCATAGTGAGCACCGATCAGCTTTTGACCCTTTTCCTCGTCGGCGGCTCGTACGACATGACCACAATTGGGCTCAGGGCAGGTCCACGTCTGGTTGGGGCCTAGGGCCCGGGCCGAGGGGAGTGTCTCGGCACGAATGACCAGCTGGGTTGAGCGCAAACTACCATTGGCGTTCTGGGCCTTATTGTCGTCGGAAAACTCGTCGTCAAAATCATCGTCGTTATCGTACCTATCATTGTCATTGTCACTGTCGTAGTTGTCGTTCATGTCAACTTTTCTGTCGTTGTCGCTATCGTCATCGCCAACTGTCATGTAATGCGACTTTCTGGCTTTCTTCCTTGACGTTTCGTCTTCGTCTATGATCACTTCGTCTTCCAACCCAGGTTCGTGTCGTAACCGCTTCTTGCTTCCCACAGTAGAAGGTCGTAGTCCGGCGGCCCTGGTAGCCATGCGAGTTTGTCTGGGTATTTGCTTACTAGCATATGCTCTGACTTCTGGATGTGAAGTTTCGCTTGCCGTGTTCTCCGTCATCTTTTCTGCGGAAGTGTCTGCCGGACTCTCTGACGATATTACTACAACATTTTCCTCTGCCGGCTTCTCTGTGCGATTGACTCTGGGCGCATGGTGAACTCTTCTTCTGAGCGCCTTGATGTCCGCTTCTGTTATGGCCGTGAGCGTCACTTGCTTGGGTGCATTCTCCTTAGCCCATCGATATAGTTCAGTATTATGCCATTCAGGGCCCAGAAGATTCGTCAGATCCCGAGCGTAATAGAGGAAGATTTCTTCCAGGCAACGCGAGTTCTTAATATTGCACTCCAAGAACACCTTGAGTCGCCAGTTCTTGGCAGTGATTCTATGCAGCGGTTGCTTTTGTTTGCCATCGGCAATGGCGCGAAGGTAGTCTCTCCTCACATCTTGCAGTGCCTCAACCACCACGTTTCCTTTATTGGCTCCTGCCGTGATGCTAGAGTCAGCTGTGGGGTGGTCCTGGTTGCGTTTCTTCCCAGGAGGGGCGGCATTGATACTGGACACGTCGAGTATCGTAACATCGTCATCGTCGCCCGCAGTATCTGCTAATTTTCTCTTCAACTTTGCGGCCCCGGACTCCCGATTCTTCTTCGAGATATCGGCAATTATGATGTCAGGCAATAGGAGCTGTCCGTTTTCCAAACCTCTGGGGATAACGGTTTTGGCACGCCCCTTACCCTTCTTCACAACTTCCGGGGCCTCTATTGACGACGCGGACTGCTCACGCGAGGAATAATCATAGGCCTGCAGAGGGCAGGGCGGAGGAGTAGGGCCCTTTTTCTTCCCAGTTGACGCCATCTTTGCAGCTACTTTTTCAGCGAGCTCACGTGCGATATGCTGAAAATACTGTCAGCTTAACAAATCCAGACAGGAGCGGGGTGGGAATATTTACAGGAAACTTCTCTGCCAGGTACCTGGACACGCCAGTTTCCTTTGGGAAGTGTGACAGAATGAAAGTAGCCTGGTTATGTAGTCGGACGTAGGCTTCCGGAAGGGTGAGGCCATCTCCGGCATGTAAAGCATACTAGGTAGAAACTATTAGGTCTCCTACTTTCAACACGGTGATTGCGTCCGGTCAACAAACCTGGAAAAGAAGTTCGTCTATGTCTATGTCAACATCTGCCAAGGTTGGCGGCGTCTTTCTGTTCTTCCGTTTTGACTGCAGTTGCTCGAGGCCAGCTTCGTATTGGTCTAAGAAGGAGTAGTGAATGCCGACGGCTTCGAACATAAAGTCGCATATAGGCCTGTACTCCTTGGAGGGAATGATCTCGAACCAGCCGGCGAGGCCATTGGCCCAGACGACAGGCACGGATAAGCTATCGTCTTTGGCTCCTACCGAGAAGGTGTGCGAGCTTTCAACCTGAATGAAGATGCTCTTTGCCTTCATGGTGCGGTTGATGACTGCGAGGCCATGTATCAGTACTGCGGAGAGCGAATAGGGAGATGTGACGAAGGTGACGCACGATACTGTCTGTTGTCGAATTCCAGCTCAAGCCGGCCGCGAAGTATGAAGGGGCCTTCCATGTCGACGTGTAGCAGGTTGACCAAGCTGCCATCGCGGCGGTGGACGGTGGCGTCGCAGAGCAGGAAACAGGGCCAGTCATCGGAATGGATATCGGAGGTGACGGGTTTCAAAAGGGAGGCTTCTTTGTAGTATCGCACGGTCTCCTGGTCGATCGTCGCGACGGTGGAGGACGACGCGCCGCGCCGTGTGCGTCCGGCCATGATCACGGGAACAAGCGCAATTGGGTGGTATCACTGATTGGAGCGGGTGCGGATTTTTGTAGGTCGGATGGATATTTGGGGAGGCGGATCTGTCTTGTAGGAATGGCAGCGAGGAGAGGATGTTAATGATGGAAATGGTAAAAAAGTGCTGCTGGTGACTTGTCGGGAGAGTTAGGAGGCTTTGAGACGTTCCGAAGTCGTTTGAACGTAAAGCATGCACGGATAACGCAGAAAGTATTCCGTCAACAGAACGCGCAAAGCGTCGGGCGTATGTGCAACTGACCTTTCCGTGCCTACCGCTAATAATGGTTAGAGTCTCAGTCTTGCGGGCGCGCTTCGCGGTCACCTAACGGAAAGCACCCACTACGAGGACGGATTACCTACAACTTCTATGATGTTTTTCGTATTTTCTGGGTATTCTACAGGTAGTGCAGGGTTAAGAACCTTAATCTGCGCTACACGGTTAGCAAGTAATGCTGCAATCTTTCTAGTACGCAGCGATACTTCAGATTTACGTACTGTCGCACTTGATTGCATACATATTTTACCATTTCAGTACTCACTAACTACCCACCTTGTGCGCGTAGTCGATTGCATGCGGGGCCCGACCTACCTACATACCTAAGGCAGTCCGTACCTAAGTACCTACCTAAGGTACCCTCTTAGCAAGCCCCACGAACCTGAACCAATTGGCGAAAAGTCAAACTTTCGCATTCGTCTTCTCCTCCGCCCATCTTTTATTTTTCTTCAACTCCAGCATCTTCATTCCTTGCTTGGGCTGACGAGATTATGCTCCCAACAAGTAAATTATAGAACTTCATTTGGGGGATTCTGATACACAACAACGGACTGGTTTCTTTTGCTCCGTCTGTTCTTCCTTTCCTGTAAAATCTTTGCAAGGGTCTTTGCTCAATGGTAGCCGTCGGCCGGCTCTTCAGAATGGCGACATCCGGTTCTGGTTCTGCTCCTATTCTAGATGGCGTCTTCGGTAGGATTTCTTCCCTGATCTTTCTTTGCCTGATACCTCTAGCTGTTGCGATCCGGCTGACCTCATGCGCTCCTTAGCCGTCAACAAGCCGCTGGGCATGAGCTCCGCGCAAGTCATTCGCGATTGCCAGCATCACTTCGATCCCTCGACTTTTTTCAAGCCGATGATCGCCCGTGAGATAGAGTCTCGGGCGCAAGAATCCAAACGGAGGCAGAAGAAGCGCTCTCATGCCAAGCAGGAAGTCCACATCAAGATGGGTCATGGCGGTACCTTGGACCCTCTGGCCACCGGAGTTCTGGTTCTTGGTGTTGGCAAGGGCACCAAGTCCCTGAACTCATTCCTTGGATGTACCAAGACCTATGAGACCGTCGTTCTCTTCGGTGCTAGCACGGATACGTATGATCGTGTCGGCAAGATTTTGAAGAAGACGGCCTACGATCACATAACGCGCGCCTCAGTCGAAGAGGCTCTCGAGTCCTTTCGCGGCAAATACCAACAGATGCCCCCCCTATATTCCGCACTTAAGATGGAAGGAAAGCCTCTCTACGAGTATGCACGTGAGGGCAAGCCCATACCGCGCGAGATTGCTACCAGAGAGGTTGAGGTCTCGGAACTGGAATTAGTGGAGTGGTATGAACCCGGCACGCACTCGCATCGCTGGCCAGCCGAGGAAGCCACGAATTTCGAGCGCAGCTTTGCCGAGCAGGTTTGGAAGGTGGAGAAGGATCAAATATCCTCGAAGAAGCTTACCCCTGAGGAGGAAGAGGCGGACACCAAGGCTCGGAACGAACACGAAAACTTCAAGAGAAAGGCCGATGAGAAGGTGGATGCTCTGGTATATGATCAAGTCAGCAAAAAGAGGAAGACTAATAATCAAAAGGCCGCCCCGATGATGTCCGGTGCTTTGGGCGAGATGCCGCCTGCAGCTCCTAAGCCAGGTAAAGGATCCAATCTGATTCCTGACGCTCCCGATGCCGACGCTCCTCCTCCATGGGACGACAAGGGACCTGCTGCCGCGAGGATTAGAATGACAGTCACTTCCGGATTTTACGTACGGAGTTTCTGCCATGATTTGGGTGTCAAGGTTTCCTCTTCCGCTATGATGGCTGAGCTATGTAGGAGCCGACAAGGCGCCTTCACTCTAGGGGGCTCTAACTGCATCGATTACGCCGATTTGGCTAAGGGTGAGGAGTTCTGGGCTCCGAAGGTGCAAGCGATGCTAAAGGAATGGAATTCTCAAGGTCAAAAGACCGCACCTGCGCAGCCGGCTACGAACTCCAAGCAGGACGACTCGACCTCGGCTCAGGCCGCAGCATCGAGCTAGTTCCCATGGGCCTTAGATCACGCCTGAGATGCGATACTTTCGCGTTTAGGAGAACACTTACTACCTTACCATGTGAACGATGTCTCGCGGCTGAAAAGGGGCCAGAAGGAAACAATCTGTTGACATGGACCTGAACAATGCAGCCACAGACATAAGTTCAAACGCCAAGTCCCGGAGTTACGATATTTTCCACGGGTTTTCATTGGTTTCTTTGGCATCGCAATGCTACCGAAGAAATGAGTCACGGAAGGCACTGCGTTGGCTGTACCGGACACCATTGCATATCTTGCGAGCTGGAAGCCATGTCGTGGAAATTGGGAAAAGCTGCGATGCAGTCGCATATGCGCGGCTTCGAGTGAACCCGTGTGTAAACTTGTTCCATAAGGATTCAGGGTGTTAGTTCAGTCTACTGGCAACCCATGTTCGGCATATACTCGGAGTCATGACTCATAGACGACTTGATCCTAGATACGGCAGCAAGATCTGCTGTCTACTAGCACAGCTACGTAGTATGTGAATGAGATCTACCATGGTCATTGAACGATTCTGTCTCCATCGCAATTCTACTGACTTCTCTATGTCTCAATACGTGGTGCCTGTTCCTGCAGTACTTACATAGTATCTAATCGATCGCATTCATGGTATGGGAACCACTTCGGTGTAGGTTGGCACACCAGAGATGCGCTATCACCAGAGCTGGCCCGTATCAACCTCTCACCCCTTAACCCAGCATCTATAGCCCACGACCACACCCTCACTCCACCGGCAACAACCTCAACATATCCTCCAACGTCCTCGGCAGTACCAAAACCCTCGCACTCGCAGCCCTCTCCTCACTCGCAATCCACGTCTCAGGGACCTCCACACCCCCTTTCCTCCCCAACATCATCTGCGCAACCGCAACACCACACCCTGGCGCAACCGGCATCCCGTGCCCCGTAAACCCAGCACTAATCCACAATCCCGCCGCATCCTCGACCCCCAAAAACGCGCCCGGAACCCGTCCCACCCACGGACTCTCGTCGCGGGAATACCCCATGATACCCGTCCACTCAAAGCTCGATGTCAACTCCTTTTCCTCCGGTTCGTCTGCGGGCAACAACTTCAGCGCATCATGCAACGCCCCATGCAGCGCTCGACTAACCGTCTCATTAATCGCATCATCGCGCGAAATCCCCTCTTCGCCCTCGGGCACCGCGAAGCGCTCCCCACCGAGTATCAGACTTCGGTCCTCGGCATTCGGCGCGACCTGCGTATCGTCTAAGCCCCGATGGATGAGGTATTGATCACCCGCGCCTTTCGTCCAGACATAGCTATGCGGTAACTGCGTTCCCCCCTCCGGCGGCGTGAGCGCGGCCACTTGGCCCCGCACGGGAACAATCACGTCCGTGAGGCCGGGAAGCAGGAACGAGGTATACGCATTCGTCGCGAGCAGGACCTCCTTCGCGACGATTGCGCCACGCGGTGTATGCGCGACCCACCCGCGCGCACACTTCTCCAGTCGAGTCACGGGGGTGTTGGTTTGCAGGTTGAACGTCCCGGTCTCGAGGAGTCTTTCCAGGACCCACGACACGAGTTTATACGGCCACAGTTTTGCCGCGTACGGCTGATACACGGCGCCCAGGGCCGCTGGGACGCGGCGGGACGCGAGTTCGGCGCGGTCGGTGATGAGGAGGGCTTTGTCGCGCAGATCGGGATGATTTTGCAGCCGCGCGATTTGCTGTTCTGCGGCGGTTAGGACGGTGGGGGAGTAGATGGCGTGCATGCCCCCGACGACCTGCCAGTCGCACGGGATCGCGTGTTCGGTTATGAGCGTCTTGACCTGGTTGAATGTGGCGAGCTCGAAGCGTGCGACGGGGGCGCTGCTGCTCCAGATGCTGGGTTGGCAGTGGCCGCCGTTCTGTGTGGTATTGTGAGCTCTCTTCGTTCTGTTTTTGAGAATGTAGATAAGGAGTAGGAAGCGGATATGCCTGGGATAGGGGTACTCACTCGTCCCGTAGCGCCCCAACATGCCTCTCGCGCCTCGAGCATCGTCACGTTCCGACCACCGGCGACTAATTCGCGGGCAGCAAATGCGCCGCTGATACCGCTGCCGATGACAAGGACGTCAGCCATTGCAGGGAGGGACTCCGTCGTTCGGTGATGTAGTAGCGTTTGAG
Organism: Xylaria sp. L1 SY-2022; assembly: GCA_023079495.1. Taxonomy (NCBI): domain Eukaryota; kingdom Fungi; phylum Ascomycota; class Sordariomycetes; order Xylariales; family Xylariaceae; genus Xylaria; species Xylaria sp. L1 SY-2022. The sequence goes on along the minus strand of JALIDW010000019.1, from coordinate 56,155 downwards.
AAGGGTCGCGATGCCAGTATGAGTGCGTGCTCTCTGGGGATGGGAGTTCCGCCCGGCGGGACTGGGCTTCTGCGCTCAGTGTTTCCATCTTGTGTGTATGAATGTTTCTATGAGTGATGTGTTTCGTGAAGGTCCTTCTCTCATCCAACTTATACGGATTATACCACATCCAAGATCGTAGATTCAGAGATCAACTGACACCACCCCGTGATATCAATATCGAGTCCCGGTGTGTGAGAAGGTGTTCATGACCTTGTAATGTGTTATCGTCGCGTGGAATGCCAGACAGACAGGCAGAGAACTGGCTTCCTACGCACGCATACGTATTCCGTAGTGTGATGCGACTTCGCATGCACCAGTATGCAACTAATGCGATAACCGCATGGTGAGGTCCGGAAGCGTCGCCTGCTTGGGTTAGATCGCGTGTCGCGCAGCAGACTTATCCGCCTGTCTACTCGTACTCAGGCCCTGATCGGCCGCAAAAGTTAGGACATGGCGTAAAGCCCACCACTGCTTAGAACATGCACAGATAGGACCGCCCCCTCGGGGTAGGCGTTTTTATGAGGTAGCTAACCCCAAAATGGGCGTATCTGAAGTTATACAACTTTCGCAAAGTATACCGCTAGCATGGGTTCAATTAGGGGGGCGCTTTTCTGAATACAGAAAACGTTATACTATGAATAGCTTAGCGATGCCAGAAGCCAATGTGGCAGAGAACATTGTCTGCGGACAGATTGCGAGTTTTTCTAACGTCAACACGAACTCTTGTCGAGTGCAAGCACGACGTTTCTTGTGATAGAAAATGACGTCGGGAGAGGTATGTAAAAGACATAAAGTAATCCGTAGGGCATAGAATGTTACGTGTTAACCGAATTATTATAGAGAAGAGATACGCAATCCCGACCACTATTCGGTGCTGCTATTGTACAAGCGCTGCGAGTATTATATACTCGTCGCCACGAGCAACGAATGCAGACACGCCGACAACACCACGACGAGACGACATTACGACAGGACTACATTGAATCGTTACGTGCTACACATAAGATTCTAGAAAAACGAGATCGCGACTTCTTCGAACTAGTCCGAATGAAACAATCGACGTTCTGGCAGCTTGTAGCACTGGGCTTAAAACGCGCCGGGCCCTTGAAGATACGCAGCATCTGGGACATCGTATCAAAAGGTGCTGATTTTTCTCTATATCGCTGCACAGAACGCAACTCAACGTTCAGCCGCCGATAGGTTCTGCTGTGCTCAAAGCAGTGTTTCGACAGCCTTCCATGCCGTACTTGGATTAATGGGAAAGTTATTCAAAGCTGTTGTACAACTTCCTGGTGGTGATTACTGCTCTGAAGTAGAGTTGCATAAAACTCTACATCATTTCAGTGGTTGTATAGGAGCTATTGATGGCACACATATCCATGCCTTTATACCTGTCAAACATCAAAAAATCTGGAGGAATAGAAAGGGATGGATATCACAAAATGTTTTTGCAGCAGTAAGAATGGATGGTACTTTCAGCTATGTGTTAGCTGGAGTTGAAGGAAGTATGCATGATTCTAAACTGAAGGAGTTTGCATTTCAACATGGGTTTAAGATACCAGAGAACAGATTTTATCTGGCTGATGCAGGTTTTGGAGATAAAAGCAATGGTATCTTGGTGCCATACTGCGATGTGAGTGCACCATCTGCAAGAATGGAGATCCTGGGGATAGGCGTCCCTCAAACAAAGAAAGGAGTCGTATAACCTACGGCATTCACGGTTGAGAGTGGTTGTTGAACGCATTTTCGGCATCGTTAAACGACAGTGGAAGATTGTAAGATTTTCGGCACCAGAATACGACATCAAAACCCAGATTCGACTTGTTTATGCGGTTTGCGCACTGCACAACTTCATACGACAGAAACCAATCCCCGACGTATTTTGAATGACGACGAGGTTTGGTACATGAACCAGGCACGACAACGTTGCGAACGGCGCATTATGGGGGTAAAGAATCGACGAATTCAACATAAGTATAGCAGTACGTTCGTGGCGTTCATATATAAATTATCTGCAGACACGAAATATATAGATAGCTTATGGCGCCGCCGATATCTGCCTTAAAAAAGCAAGACGATCGTCCGTACTTTGAAGACGACGTAGGATAACAACATTCAATGGATTCGTAGCCAGACTTTGTAAAACGCGCATTTTCTCCGCTCCCATTAAGACATGATTGAGTTGACCTTCGATAATCTCCATCGCAGCGATGATGTCGTCTGACCCCACAGGGTCGTGCAGTTGACGTCGTAATTGAAGCTGACGATCTATCAAGAGCAGCTATCTCTTCCTTTCCATCGAGGTGGCTTGATTTCTCCCCTCGATGTGATACATGAGATTTCTTCGTCGGACGCATTCCTATCGTTGGTGACGGTGGGATTGCAATTTGTTCGTTATCAGAAGAGTCGGAAATAGTAGGATTCAAATCGGGGTCGTAGCGACGCTTGCGAGGAGGTGGCTTGGTATTAGTAGGTGTGGGAAATTCGTCGCCGACATCCTCAAAGTCGGGCGCTGTATCTTCTTCACCTGCCTCCACCACAAATCTACCAATTGCTGACTCCCTTTCGAAGACCTCTTCGTAGTCTTCCACCCTACCAATTGACTCTGTACGCATCCACCGTGCGTCTGGAAACCGCTCCAAAAACCACGCCTACGTTGACTCGAGCGCTTGCATGAAACCAGCCTCGTCAGGGACCGTTCCCGAAACGCTCAGAAATTGTCAACCAGTGCCTCCACCGCTTCTTACACACCTTATATTCAGAGAGAATCTTTGTTTCCGTCCAGATGTAGTCGGAAAAGCGTTCTTTCATCTCCATAAGAACACGGGCCCATACGGGACGCAATTCGGTCGGTTTGTCGATATTCATCAGACCACCCTGTTTGCAGCGCAGAAAACAACTCATGAGGACGTTTCTCATGTCTGCGGTGAATGTGATGCGCTGTTTAAGTACTGCCCGTCACCCTTGCAATGTGGTCGGCCTTCGTGGCTTGGTGGACGAGGCTGACGGGGTTCTGGAACTCGAAACGGAGTGTGGATTAGGGTGGGCGATTCCAGTACGTGGCGGTGGGCTTGAAATTAACGCATTTTGTGTAGTGACAAGTGCGTCGGGCAAATCACCAGCGTCGTTTTCTGTCGTGAAATGCTGCATTTTGTACGAAGATATCGTCGTAGTTGTTCGGAAGACTTCAAGGTAGAGAATTTTACGCAAAAAACTCTGTCGATACGTGGGCATTACAGGTATGTAAGCAGGTAGGTACGTATTAGAGGTATAGTTCGTCTGTGGAGGGTACTTTCCGCCCCCCTGCCGTTTTTATGCACGGTGGAAGTAGAGTTGGCAGAAGGTGTTCTGTCCTAACTTTTGCGGCCGATCAGGGCCTCAGTCTCTCAACTTCATGAGAGCATGAGAAGGTGAGAAGCATGACAAGACATGGCTGCGTCGGTACTTACGAGTACGAGTAGTTCGGCAGGATGAATTACATAAGTATGATGGGGCCCGGACCGTTGTGGAGACCGGAAGACGATCTCCAACTGCAACGACTCACGAGTTCGGGGTAAGTGATGAGTCGACTAGGCAGGCGGTTCAACACCGCATCTACATTGCAGCCATGCCATGAAACTCATGATGAGAATTGAACTCATGGACTGGGGGTCGTATCCTTATGAGCTTCTTATATGAATTCTCGACTGAGTGCTCAAAGATCACATGAATGTAGAGAGCCTGTACTCGGCGTAGTACCTGGTATGTGATCCTTCCCTACACGAGTCATTCACTCCTCTCAGTGAATTCGCCATCAGTCTTCAAAATGACGTTGCAAATGACCGAGTCTCAAGACAATTTCATGCCGCTTCATCTCTTAAAGCTCTCATCTCACATTCAAAAAATCAAGAAAAGGGGGCAGTAACTGTCGCAGACTGATAACGCAAAACGAAGCGTTTTGCCTATACCATTATCGTTTATCATTAGTTTATCATCATCAATTGCCCGCCCATGCACGACGGACCGCCTTCACAAGTGTCCTTTCCCTGTGCTAATCCACGCAGCCATGCTCTAGAAAGGCTTTGCCCCCAAAAAGGGACAACCCGCAAACCAGCTCTCAATGAGACGCATTGATCTCAAAGATAACAACAAACGCCATGGGCTCACCCGAACAATGCCCGAATCAAACTCTTGAGCCCCTTTTCATACAACTCATTCCTAATGAGAATGGCCTCTGAACCATTCTCTAAGCCCAAAAGCTGTCGCCAACCGGTGGCCAATCACTGCCTTCAACGAATTAAGCAAAGCACCGACCTACTGTGCGCTTTTCGTGAAGTCCTGGAGACCTGCCTCAAACGTTGTTGTCTGAGACGGTGGTAACAAGCCTTTCTCCCATTCCGCCATGGTGTTTGATGTGGTATGAGGCATGGCATCTTCCAGCGAGTTTGCGGATTTGGCAGGCGATGATCCGGATTCGTCGTTTGAACATACGTTGACTCTTGATCTATGTGTTAGCAAGCTGGAGCTCAATCACCGTCGCTTTGTACAAATGGGCACTGGATTCTTACAACGTGTCTTCACTACCATCATCGCCCTTGTCCGAAGCGACGGTAGCTGCGTCTCCAGCTACGGTGCTCCCACTCCATCGAGAGGGTTTGACATTGGGATCCCACTTTGACCAATCATCCTCGTTGAAGTTGTCAAAGGTCAGGGGTGTCCAAGAGAAATGCTTTCGCGTTCTTGGTTCTGGTCGGGATGTTCTTCGTCTTTGCTGAATGCGATCGCTGGGGATACTCATGAACGACTGGCTAGGGCTGTCTACTGGAGAGTTCAATAGTTCGGCAGGAAGCGGAATGCGACCACGGGTGGCTGTGGATGCGCGAATCGTGTTTTGATCGCATTCTACCTTGTTTGACCTTGGTCCCATCTCAGCGGTCCTATGGGTTGTACCCGAAATGGCCTCATCGCCAATGGCCGCTTGTCGCAGATCCTCAACAAACGTCCAGAGGCCTTGTCTGAAGTCACTGGCAAGCTGCTTGACACCAGTGGATTGCTGAGAGGTTTGAAGAGGCGTCCAGGTAGCGCGTTTGTTCATGGGAAAACTAACTGAAGCGGGCGAGCAACCGAAGTACGAATCGGGTGGTGATCGATGTGCGCTATCATGGTCATCGTTCACCCGCGCCAGGTCTGCCGTGGACGTTATAGGCGATAACAGGGACAAAGTACGCGTGTGACCTCCCCGAATGACAGTTCTCCTATGATGTCTAGGCGGGCCTTGGCTTTGCGCAAGGAGCACGGCTTTTCTTCTCTCCAGTTCGCTATGGGGCTTCGTGAGCAAGCTTTCTCCTGGGTTATTTCTGAGGTTAATGGCGGGCCCCAAACCACGGGAGGTATCAGCAGAGGAATTGGGTGGCCCCTTTTTGCATCCCTCTGAGCTGGTCCACTGTCGCTGCAACCTCTTCAACTCCCCCTCGGCACGCGCAAGCTCTTCTCGCAACTCTAGCACACGACGTTCCTGTGCCGCAATGGCAATGATGGGATCGTCCGACTCAGGAGGCGAACTAAGACTTGAAGTCTCTATCGGGGTAGGAGGTGTCGAAGCCGTCGGGGTTGGTCTCGACGGAAGACTGTTGGGTAGCGCAATCGGCAGCGTCAAGGAAAGTCGGTTCGCATGTCGAGAGGCAGAAGACGAAGAACAGATAGAGCGCGCATCCGATGTCTCATGAGTCGGTCGCGGAACCGGCTGTGGAGGCATAGAGACTAACGTCGTGTCGGTGTTATCTGATCCATTACTCATCTCTTCGCCTTCACGAACTGGAGGCGTTTGAACAGTGTAAGCAGTAACTGTGGACGCCCTATCCCGCTTCAAATCGATGCTCGAGGCATTCAAGACGGCATCGAGATTGACGGGTGCTTGGGGCGACGCACGCGACAATCGGCGCTCCACCCCCATTTCTGCGCGAGGAAGCGACTTCAGCAGCTCGCGAATCGAAGAATACTCGAAGCCTACACTTTTAAGACGCGGGCGCGGGCGTTGACTGCTGATGTAGTAGTATGAAGCTGCTTGTAAAGGAATGGACGGAGCACTGGAGAGACTCGTGTGGTGTCCCCGGCGCCCCCTAAGGTGCGATGTTGTCCTAGACGCTGTTCTAGAAGATAGAGCACTGATGATGCTGTTGAGGCGTCTTTCTCGGTAAAGAGCAGGCGAAGAAGACGTGACGAAGTAGACCTGAAGGAGCGGCAGTGAGTTCATATGCGCGAGCGGCTGATGTAAATAAAAAGAAGCAGTAATAAGAATGCACAAGCAGTCGATGAGAACTGCACTGCTACTCTACGCATGCACCATCTATTACCCTGCGAAGAGGTCGGTAGATGACGATGCTAATAATGACGACGACAGTGCACACGACACTGAAACGACTTGATGGGATTAAAGATTAAAGAAAGAATGCAAGTTGGCAAAAGTGGCCGAGACTCGTCTGTGTTGTGGCGACGGGAGATTGAAGGAGCACCTAACGAGAGACGTTGCAGTGTAAGCTGAGTGCCTGGTGAGTTCCTGTCGAGTCCTGGCAGCACCTTCTTTGGAGGGAGGTGATACACGGCAGGTACGGTAGCGTCGATGGGAGCTAAGAACCATGTGTAACCGCACTAACAATAGGGATGACTTACCTGTCGACCGGGGTAACGGGTACCGGTAGCTCCGTTGCTAGCACTCGGTCTCGCCCCAAACGGGTGGATGATCATCGCCGACTTACAAAGGTACTTTCAGCCGAGGTATCTCTCATAAAGGAAGCTATGTTGTGTGGCTTGACTTAACGGGGTTTTAAGCTTGCTGACCTGATGTAACTAAGTATCATTGGACATATTCTTTCATAGTGGGTCTCCAACTGCCAAATGCATTTAGCACCAGCCACTTTCCTACGCCGTCCAAGCCACAGAAAACGGCCCGCTGTTCTAACCAGTCTCAACAGATACGCGGTTCACAAGTACCATCGGCAGGCAGCACTTCCATTTTAGTGAGACCCACGACTGGTAGCTGAGACTCGAGAGGGGCAGACAAACTGACGGTTCCGAAGTCGTACACTTTGGATTACTCGTACAGGTGATGAATTGAATCGATATCATTGATCTACGTTGTCTTCCTACTTGTCTCACACATGGCGCACGGAACAAGTCCATACAAGAATCATCAGCAAACAAATCATATGTCAGTTTACTGTAGCCCTATGTAACGTTATTTACGAGTAGGTCCCCTCGCGCACCTGTCAAGATTTCCCAGGCTCAGCTCTCAGCTGCTAGCTCTCAGGGCTCATTTGGTGCAATTCATGTGATTCAGGGGCAGATACAGAATCGGTACTTCCCTCGCCTGCGCCGCACAGTACATAAACCGTCCTGAACCTGCAGGATGGATGCAATTCAACGCTGCGATATAGATCACGCTAGACTGTTTGCAGACTAGTAAACGGACTTCCACCGTGCGCGTCATTTACTAGTACTATCGCAGGTGCAGAATGTGTGCATTGAATCTCCTCCTATTCCGTGCATCATGCAAGTATTGTGCACAGTGCATTATATGCAGGTGTGAGCAAGATCATGTCCCCAATTGGCTGACAGCTGGTGAAGAAGTCGCGCCTGTGAAGTCGGCCGCACCTGGTAGGTACTTCATATTTTGCTGCTTCTCAACGCGTCAGAGTCCGAGACCCCGCGATGAGTAGATTGTTGCACTGAATCACCACTTACCCTTATCGATTGTTACTAAGATACAAGACTGACTAAGTCACGAAGTACTCTATTTGTAATTTAGCCGTCTACAGGGTCCACTTCTTAGAACTTCAACCTTACACACACAGTAGTGCAACGGCTGCAGTACTTCTCAATACATCAGTCATCTACCCCAACACGTATTCATCAAACCTTGCTGCATATTGTAAGTGACTCATCTCAACAGGTTATGAGCCCGGGTTCAGCTTCAAAGCGATCCCAGTGATCACTCGTCTTCACCGAATCTACCAAAGCAGAGAACAAATCTTCCTTTCTCGATCATCCGTCGTGCGCGACTCGAATAAACAAGCAGCATCGCGACTACTATCGCTACCTCAAATCTGCCTTCCGCTCATCTCAATGAGCCTTCCCCCATCAATAATCGCATTATTACGATTAATCCAATCTAATATTAATCTAAGTCGCGAATCTACGCTCGTCTTTTGACTAGATTTGCACCAAACCGAGTCACTTGTCGCTCTACAGCGATAAACAACAACGCCACAAGGCACCTTCACAGATCATGACGATCTCAAGGCAACTTCTCAAGCAAGAGACCATTATCAAAAATTCAGGTGCCATCACGTCGCAGGAAGCCACAAGGCAAATATCCATCACCCGACACAATACCAAATAACAGCTAGGACGACGAACAAGTGATCCTCAGAATCTCTTGTCCAACTCCAAACGCTACGCCCTGACTACCCCTTTCATATCAGTTGTCTCTCGCATTCAGTTCTTTGGGATAACATACAGGGAATTCCCAATCTCCTATATCTCCTACCGACTTAAAATCGGTCTGACGTTTCCGTCACGTTCATGGAGACCCGCTCACAAGCCCGAAACAACGGCGGCATGTCTTCCAACAACGGAGGCATCTCCTCCTCCCAGTAACTCCATTCAGCGGAATTCCCACAGTCGTTCAGACATACGTCTCGAGCTCGATGACTTTAGTGTCCGCACTCAGGCTGCTAAGCCTAGTCAAATCAGGCACTGCCTTCGAAATGTTCCTATACTCAAAAGTTGTGGTGGGAATTGGACCGTTTTCAACTGCAAGTTGAGAGACGCCGCCTCAGTGAAGCGAGTCAAAAAGATTCTGACTGGGGAGTTCTCAAACCCGACCCTCCAGACGAGGAGGGCCTAACCACCGCACATCGGGAATAAGTACGTCGAAAGAAAGACGTACTTGGAAGTGATGAACGACCACCTTCTAGGTGGAATAACGAGCAAGTTAGACCAGACCATACGCCAGGGAACCAGGCATCGACGACGAGAACAGTGCTCTCGCCGTCTACAACAAGTTCTGGCTGACTATCGCAAAGCAACGTGGCGCCAACCACGTGCTAGATCTCACACACCTTCTAACCCGCAAGACGCTCCCTCAAATGAAGGGCATAGATGAAAGTATAATGCTCATCGGGCTGATACCTGTCAGTCGATCGATTCCCCTGCAGCTTAACCCTAGCATATTCCGGATTTGAATTAAAGCAACTATGGTATCTCTCAAATCTTGAGAAGCTTTCGATGTGTGGAAGACCTCAATGGCAACAAGCTACGCCATCGCCAACGTGGGCAATCGGTACTCCCCATCAATCTTCCGCAACTCATGGCCCCGCCCGACCACTCGGGCAAAACTGGCAAAGCAACCGACGGAATATTCAACAGCGCTACAGCCTATGCCAAAGCAAACGAGCTCATGAAGAGAATGAGGTGTATTACAATACAGACAAGCCCTCAAACAAGAAGCAGAAGTTCACTCGACCCCCAAAGAAGGACAAACCAGCTGATTACACAGGACCGCACAAGAAGGTCTGTTCTGTACACGGTTGGATAAACTCTGCCGAGGGTAATCACGACGACACGACTTGCCGAACGATTGCCTTTCGCAAGAAGCAGAAGTCAAACGGTGCATACGCGGCATCAACCTCGTCCTCTTCCACCATGTCGCTTCCGGATGTTAATCCTTCCCCTAATCATCCTGAACCGGACTCGGCTGCCCTTGCAGATTGGAATGAGGCCATTGCTCATCTTATCAAATGACTCCCTAGCCCAGTCAAGCCAGGTCTTTCAGGGTAGACCTTTCTGACATCAAACCCGAGCGTCCCTCGCCAAACCGCGAACGGCACGCTATCTAGATTTCTTGCTTGACACCGGCGCTTCCGTGCACATCTGCTGTCGACCCTGGATGTTCAGCACGTATAAAGACTTTGACACTCCATCCGAGATGAAGGGAGTTGGCTCCGGCGCCTATGCCATGAGTGTCGGCACTGTCGAATTGACGGTCCAACGCAACTCTGACACTCAACTACTTCCTCTACACAATGTCCTCTACGTCCCCTATATGGAGCTGAATTTAATATCAGTTGGTAGCTTTACAGTCAAAGACGGTTTTCGTTTCGAACAGGACAAGGACGGCGCCCATATCACCTTCTGTCCACCAGGTAGCCTCAAATCTATCCCTATTCTACACGGCCGACCACATCACAAATTCCACCTTTTAGAGTATTCTGTCGCTGATTCCCTCCAACGCTGGAATCCTCCGCAGTACAAGGAGGCGCCTCTAGCTTATATAGCAGAGGGAACAACTCCTACTATCTCCTTGTCACTCTGGCACCGGCGGCTAGGTCATGTCAACATTGACACCTGTCGCGAAGTGGCAAAAGCTCAGGGCATTGAACTCACCAACGATGTCGGCAAGTCGGTATGCGAATCCTGTGCCATAGGCAAGGCCTTTGCGAGACACAACAACACTACAGTCCTCCGCTCCACCCGCCGTGGTGCTCGTCAGCACGCCGACCTTGGTGGTCCTATCCTACCCGCTACACCTACAGGAGAACGCTACTATCTGCTTGTCGTTGACGATATGACGCGTCTACCTCGCGTCTACCTCTTGAAGCAGAAATCTGACGCCTCCGACTTCCTCAAAGGCGATATTCGATGGGTTGAGACTCAAACAGGATCTAAGGTCCAATTCTATAAAACTGACAACGGAGGAGAATTCAAGAATCGCATCATCATCGGCTTCCTTACAGATAAAGGTATACAACCTGAATACAGTGTTCCCTATCAACATGAGCAGTTAGGACTCCCAGAGAGGCTACATCGCACCTTCTGGGGTCTCGTTCGCAGTACCATGAAGGATTCAAACCTCCCTGCCGAACTCTGGGGCGAAGTCTTGCGGGCTGTCGTTTGGATCTGGGCCAGAACACCCAATTCGACGTTGAACAACATGTCTCCTTATGAAGCCCTGGTCCCGGACGCAGACCAATTCTCTCACACCTTCGTCGATCGCAGTCGTGCCTATAAGCTCAGTATCCGAGGAGACTCACCCTCGCAAACTAGACGACAGAGCTGAAGTCAGTGTTCTTGTTGGGTATGAGGGAGAAAACGTCTATAGACTCTGAACGTCACCACAGCGCCAAGTCGAGCGCGCAAGAGAGGTGGTCTTCGATGAACGAGTACAACTCGTTAAGTCGAGTGGCTACGTTCTACCAACCCTCGGTTCCAACCTACAAGCACCCCCCTGCTGCTGAACTCAGCACTTCGCACTTCTGAGCTCAACAAACATCCTTCAATACCCTGTCGATGTTCCCTCGGCCTAGAACAACTTACTACTCAAATTGAGGCAGTGAACAACGCACAGCTTCAGACCGAGCAATTTGAGAAGCAACTCGCCACAGAACAACGCTATCGAACATGACGCAGATCAGTCCACTCTAGCCTTTAATGCCAAAGACGTTTCCGTTCCCAAGTCCTCACCGTCCAGCGATGAGGCAGAAGACTGAGTACGCTCCGAATGCCAGCCAGAGACCATCCCTCGTGAGTGGTCCTTTCTTGAACAGATAAACGATCGCATTCGTGAACTTGAACTCAACGATAACACAGCCGTACCACTCTGGACAAGACTTCATCCTAAGACTAAGCCAAGCAAGCTCTCATATTATACCGCAACCTTATACGAAGAAGCTCTTCCATGCTGAGATCCCCTGACGAACCGCGATCATACAAGGAGGCTATGAACTCCCCTCACGCAGAGGAGTGGAAGAGGGCTATGGAGGATGAAATGAAGTCGATAAAAGACAACAACACCCTGGGAAATAATCAACGACCCCTGGAACACTCCATGTTCTGACCTGGCAGGTGGGTATACGAGCTCAAACTTGGTCCCTAGGGCGAAGTGTTACGTCGCAAAGCACGTTTCGTGGCCAGAGGCTTTGAACAGAAGTACGGGATAGACTTCACTGAGACCTTCGCCTCCGTCATCAGACAGAAAACATATCGTACTCTGTTTGCCCTCGCAGCTCAAAGAGACTGGGAGGTTGACCAACCTGACATCAAGACAGCCTTCCTCTACGGAGATATCGACAGTCCCGTGTACCTTGAACTTCCTCTTGGCTACGAGATGCCTGGCAAAATCATCAAACTCCTGAAGGCACTGTACGGACTAAAACAGTCACCCCGGATTTGGTACAACACCTTGTCGTCCTGGCTCCTCGATCAAGGCTGGACTCGCTCCAAACTTGACGAAGCTCTCTTCTTCAAAAACGGAGTCATTCTCGCCATATACGTCGACGATATCCTAGTCTTTAGAAAAGACAAGGCAGCGGTAGCAAGGGCCAAACAAGACATAGCTCAAAAGTTCGAGATAACAGACCTAGGACCTTGTCGATACTTCCTAGGAATGGAAGTACATCGAGACCGACCTTCCAGACGACTTTGGCTGACCCAAGGAGGATATCTACGACGAATCATCGCTCGCTTCTTTCCAAACGAGGCTCTGAATACCAAGGCTACACCCACGTAAGCGAATGAACAGCTTCAAAAGGCAGATCCTACCTACACCGCCGAACTACCGCTTTTAAAGCTGTACCAGGAGATCATCGGCTCCCTCATGTACGCCATGGTCGGCACTCGACCTGACTTGGCGTACTCTGTGTCAAAATTGAGTCGTTTTCTAACCAATCCAACACCACAACATCTGGTGGCAGCCAAACGAGTGCTTCGCTACGCCGCCGCAACTCTAGATTACGGTCTTGAATTCAACGGACACGATACCGAACTAGAAGGATTCTCAGACGCCGAATTTGGACGAGATCAATCGGATAGCATGTCGACAGAGTGCTACATCTTCAAGCTTGCTGGGGCTGCAATAAGCTGGAAGTCCCGAAAACAGTCCATGGTCACGATTTCAAGTTGTGAAGCCGAATACCTATCACTCTTCTCCGCAAGCCTCGAAGCAGTCTATTTGAAGCGTCTTGTTGAAGAGATAACCTCCATTGATGGTGAATCAAAGCGAATTAAACCAGTCACCGTATCCATTGACAATAACGGGGCCAAACAACTGGTTGACAACCCTATACACCACGAACGAACCAAGCACATTAGAATCAAATATCATAAGACTCGCGAATTGACCAGCGAAGGAGATATTCAAGTCAAGTGGATCTCCAGAACGCTCAATCCAGCAGACCTAGGCACCAAAGCACTTGCAGCGTGGAATTCCAGCATTGGAGAGATACCATCGGTGTCAGACCCCTTAAGGCCAAATAGGTAGCTGCATCAAGGCAGGGTGTTCGCTCCGTTGCTTTTTCTTCTAGATTCCCACAAAAGGGACGGAAGTTTTTGTACCAGGACGGAGCAGGAGACAAGCAAGGCCATAAAGGAGTCAACTCTTCAGTGCGCAATACAATCTTAGGCAAAGGAAATGCCACGATTGAGCAGGGTGTTGCACTGAATCACCACTTACCCTTATCGATTGTTACTAAGATACAAGACTGACTAAGTCACGAAGTACTCTATTTGTAATTTAGCCGTCTACAGGGTCCACTTCTTAGAACTTCAACCTTACACACACAGTAGTGCAACGGCTGCAGTACTTCTCAATACATCAGTCATCTACTCCAACACGTATTCATCAAACCTTGCTGCATATTGTAAGTGACTCATCTCAACATAGATAAGTAATCCGTAGGGCAAGTTCGAATTGAGTTAATCTGTAACAATGAAGGAAGTTAACTTGTGAATGAAGAAAGACTGATGGTGTTATTGTTCCTGAGCCGTTCTTTCTGTTCTCTGGACCCGCCAAAGCGGTGTCGTCGCAATTCTCCACAAACATGAACCACCGACTCTGAACTACCTAGCATTTGACTCTCCTTGACTCATCGCTTTCCACGATTGCTTCTCCATGCTGATGTTGTCTTGATGTGAATCGACCGCAATGCCTTTCCCTTTTAGATACATTGGTGATCTTCTGCAGGAGCTCGACGACGAAGGTCACAAGCCATCAGAAAAACAGACGCCCCCAGAAGAGATTATCGAGTGCTGGTTCCATGAGCATCGATCTCTCCTGAGCGAGCCTGCTCATGATGCCTGTGCCATTCTCTCTACGTTGTTGCCCGAGACCAGAACGGATCGGGTATACAACATCCAAGCTCCAAGGTTGCAAACAATCTTCGTCAAGGCCTTGAGGCTAGGAGCCTCACGGGTCATGGAGCTGGAGAGATGGACTGAGCCTGGTGCCGGTGTTGATCTTGCCGATTGCATCGAAAACACTCTACGTCGAACAGTAAGCCCCCCTATTTTTCAACAATCACTTTTGTCAGTGGCAGGAGAACTGGAAGAACAAAGGGCAGGTCAGACAACTAACAATCTCTAGCCCAACTCTCGCGATGATACGACTAAGTTGACTGTCGAGGAGATCGACGAGAATCTAGTTTGCGTGGCAGCAACCTGCCGATATAGCTCACCTGCCATCAGAGCCAAGTATAAGCACTCTGAGGATGGTCCGCACTCGTTATTGACCAAGATTTATGCTCGACTGGGTTCACGGGATGCGAAGTGGTTCACCAGACTAATCCTAAAGAATTATGCACCCGTGCTCCTGAAGCGGGTTACCGTCTACCGCAACTACCATCCCTTTTTACCCCAGATCATGGATATACGGAACGATCTTTCCGTTGCCATTGAATGCCTACGCCAGGTCGATAAGAAGCCTGACGGGGTGGATATTGCCAGTATCTTGAAGCCATGCTTGGGAACAAAGGTCGGGCGGCAGCAATGGTATAAAGGACGAAGCATCAAGCATTGCATGAATATGGCGCACGGACGGGACATTGCTTGTGAGCAGAAAATGGACGGCGAGTACTGCCAGATCCATATTGATCTCCGGAAACCACTTAACAAAATTCAAATCTTTTCCAAGAGTGGCAAAGACAGTACCATGGATCGCGAACAACTCCACGGGTAAGTCAGAATAAAGATGCGGCGTGTCTCTCAGGCTTTTGACTAATTAATGACAGGGTGATTCGTGATTCCTTGAATATGGGAACTGAGGACTGCCCCTTTAAAACAGGTTGCATTCTTGAAGGAGAACTTCTGGCGTATAGTACGAAGGCAAGTCACCCCCTATCTGGCTGGCCAAGTTGTATACTCACGGGGGAGAGATAATAGGAAGAAAAGATCCTTCCGTTCCACAAGATCCGCAAATATGTTTCTCGCTCAGGCACTTTCCTTGGTACTGAGCAAGATTCAGAGTGAGCTTCTACCCAATTTCGCAACGAATTCCGAGATTAAACTCATATTTTGTTAGGAGGCACGATTATGAGCACTTAATGATCATATACTACGATGTGCTCTTGATCGACGACGAGTCCCTACTCTGTGTGAAGAACAGCGAACGATTTGAACGGTTGAAGAGCATCATTACAACTCGGCAAGGCCATGCGGAACTCGTAAGTCGGACTTGCATAAGCACTTCCGAGCCCTCCGCCCCGCGGACTCTGCGCGAGCTTTTTGCACAGTGTATCACTTCTCGTGCCGAAGGACTGGTTTTGAAGCCCGATGAACCTTATGTCAATTTCACGCCGCAACGTAGACCCTACGGCTGTTGCAATATCAAGTTGAAGAAGGAATACATTCAGGGATGGGGTGACGTCGGGGACTTCGCGGTTGTGGGTGCAACCTACGATGCAGCAAAGGCAAGAGAGAGCAGGCTACCCAATGTGCGATGGACTCATTTCTACATAGGGTGTTTGGAGAACGGCGACCAGGCCAGGGCGAAAACCGAGATGCCCCTTTTCCGGGTGACCAACATCGTCGAACTCACGGGGCCGGTGTTGTCGGCGTTTTGGGACCAAGGAGGTCCAGTTGCGGTACCTTACGACGATGATAACTCTTTTCTATTGAATCTGAGCGGAGGAATGTTTGGCAAGGCACCGACTGTGGTATTCCCATCTCCCATGGTGTTCGACATGCGTTGCTTCTCTTTTGACAGGGAACCCAACACAAATTTCTGGAGTATGCGGTTCCCGCAAGTTGTTAAGGTGCATTATGATCGTTCGTACCTCGACACTATTAGCTTCGCAGAGCTTCAGGAGATTGCTGAAGACACAATGTGCGCTTCACAGGAGGACGACAGTCAGGAGATGCGCCGCTGGATTGAGGCTCTCGAGAAGGTGGACCGTAAAGGTCTCAGCCAAGACACTGCCCTTTCAGATGCGCATCCTTCCTCTCCGCCAACGCCATTCAAGTCTGGTCAATCTCGACGTGATTCAGTAACTACTTCACAACCTTCAGCTGTTAAATCCGGTGCAGTTTCCCAAGAGACCAGTCAGTCAACGAGTACATCGAACCAGACTAAACGACATGCTGTCGAAGAAGATTCTGGAACGATAGACAGTCTTAAGCGACGTCGCGGACTCTCCAACGTATCTTCGACCAATTTGCCACAGAATACGCCCACAGATCTTACCCCTACACGCACCCGCCACCGAGAGCCTCTCGTTGACGTAGACTCTAACTCGCTCAAGACGCGCCGCCCGGAATCTCAGCATTCTTCATCCACTGTACCACTATCGAACCCCATACCACAAGACAAGGAAGACATTCCTCCGAAGAAGGCACCCTCATCTCCGGCTTCGACATGTTATACGCCATCAGAACCGGGCTCACCGCCGCCGAAGGAGATTATGAAGCCCCGACGAAATTCAGAGGCGGTCAATCAAATCAAGGAAACGGAACCCATTTCCTGTTGTTCCCTTGCAGGAGATGCATGCAATCTTGCCAATTATTCGATCCTCTTATCTCCGTGCGTAGCGACCTATGTCCAGGTCACGGATGACTTACTGGTGCGACATGGTATTAACAGCCCCTTACTCGATCCGCAAGTATGGAACGTAAAATCGCCAGTCACCAGTCCTAGTAAGGACACAAAGAACCACGATAGCGCTCCAAGTCCCGAAAGCAAACGGCCGGTCCACAAGATCTGTTTGGTCAACTCCGAGCAGCAAGAGGCAACCGAGGCATTCCTGCAGAAAATTAAGGACACTGATATTAAACGAAAAGACGGTAGGCGGGAATGGGTAACGGTGTATGATTGGAAAGTGCTCGAGTCGATCACTGAGCACGAATCGAAACCGTTGTCGTCACGCGCCGCGGATCCTTGGAGGCGATTTTACATGGGGATTGTATAGATATCGACATGAAAGGGCGTGACCAGTGTTGATCTTTTTTGGTCCAGAATTTCTTTAAATTCAAGAGACGACGACTGAGGTGGCAACATGAATCTATGTCAGTCTCAGCGGGAAGAGGTCATGGTGTTTCAATTGGTCGTCAAATCGTATTTTGAGCGCGGCGCATTTGATACCAAGCGAAGAAGGCGTCGTGGAACTAGTCGGCTTTGAGTCGAGGTAATGTGTATCATTATATTACATATTCGATGTCTATATGATATATATATGCACCCTCTATTCGACCATGAATCTTTTTACAACGAGAGAGCCATCTCTCCCTCCTCATACATATCTCATATCCAAATCGTTAACTTGTACTCATTACAACTTGCCGAGGGCCAGATTGCCCAACATCTCGCGGCCCGTGACAACAGTCGTGCGCCAGAGGGTAGGCAAGTCCAGCGTCGACGAGAGGCCGTCGGCGAAGCCGAAGAACAGCATGGGCGGGATCCAGCCGCGCGCGTACTCGAGGGCGAAGCAGCCCTCGGGCATCTTGTACTGCTTGACGGTGCCGCGGCGCAGATGGTGCACGGAGCCGGCGGGGAAGACCTCGGGCGCGTAGGCGCCGGGCGTGTAGGCCCATTGCTCGCCGGAGAGGATGTGGAAGTAGTCGTCGGCGGTGTGGCGGCCCGTGTGGCCCTCTGTGCCGACGGCGGTGCCGAAGATGATGAGGTATTCAGTCACACCTGTTCAGTGTTAGTTCTCCTTTTATGAATACGAACCTGGGCAATGAATTGACTTACTAGCATGAATGAGGTACATGCCACCCATAGCACCGCCCGCATTGTTGAAAATCCACTCATTGGGATCGGTGTGGCTGTTCGCATTGATATGGTTGGGGTGCTTCTCCGCGAGCTCGCTGACGATGTAGTTGACGATGGCGCCGGTGTCGTTGCCGTGGGCCTTGATGCCGCGCTGGGCGAGGTCGTGCAGCTCGTCCATCTGGAAGATGTAGAACTTCTCGAGGTGCTGCTCCAGGTACATGACGATGGGGGCGAAGATGCCGAGCAGCACGGCGAGGATGGTCAGGATGCGGGTCATGCCGCAGGCGCAGTGCGAGGAAGCGGCGGCCGCCTTGGGACTCTTCGACTTCGGCGCCATTGTTGCGTCTTGTGTCTGTTTCTGTTCCCGATGCGCGAAACCGAAACTAGAATTCCTCTGACAGGAAAGAAGACATAAAACAACAGACAAAAGAAGTCCTTTCCTTCCCTTTTCCTCCCAAGACAATCGCAAGGAAAAAGAGATAGAGAGATAACCGAAATTGTTGAATCGGATGGAAATGTTGGTATTTATTAGTTTATTTTGTTCGGATCATCAACAACTTCTTTGGTGGCATGCAATGCACGAAAGCCCAGCATTTCCCATTCGCCAATCATGTGTTAAGTCGACGGCCGTTTCTGTGGAGACCGAGTTGCTGGCAGAAAACGGTTGAACGGGTGTGACAGCATCGCATCGGCGGCGGGGGGCAGAGAACGGATCCGTCGTATTCGTAACCGGAAGTACGGGCGGGCGATCTCTGCGGCTGCTGCTGGACGATGGCTGAAATCTGTTCTGTCCTGTTGTATTACCTCCTCGGCGACGTGAGATTGTTCGCGACAATGCCATTGACACGGGATGACAAATGAAGTATTCCGCAGGTAGACTCAGACAATGATTCAGTGATGTTGATCCACACAAGACGGGGGTTAATCTCACAGTCCAGACGCGTTCCGCGTAGGAGCACACCTTCGGAGATGTGAACGGCCGACCGTCATTCTCAACTCAATAAAGACGGATCGGGTTAGGCTTAGCCAGTATCCACCCGATTAGTCGGTCGTTGGGGTAAACTCATACCCAAAGGGGCTTAACGTCGTATCGAGATAATCGACCTATGAAGTAATATGTACCTGCGAAGTAACCCTCTAAAGAGCTGCAGTGGGGCATGGCATAGCGGGGCTTCTTTATGCCGACCCACACGCGTGGAAACAATTCTTGGCCAAAGTTCTTGATGGCTTCGTCGTTTCCAGAGCTCCAAAATCATACCTACCTGGGCCATACAACTCTACCGATAGTTCTCCTCAGCCCTACGATCTCACGATATCGCATTTCACAAGCGCGCGACCCGAGTTATTTCCAGTGAAGATGATGCAGGTCCAGGCACAGGCGGGCGCCATCACGGTCCCTGGCGAGTTTCTCGGCCCGTCAAACAAGTTCAGCGCAGGCCCGGGCGTTCACATCCACGAGTCGAACCTCTATTCCTCCTTGCTTGGCAAGATCAGCATCACCCAACCCGAGAGAGCAGCAGGGCCCATGAAGCGCATGCACCGCCTCGCCACTCTGAGTGCGCAGAACACCTCGTCTGACGTAAATAACCTCCCTGTGATCTCTGTCTCTCCCGCAAGCGCCAGTCTCGCCGAGCAGAACAAGCGCGAAGTGCTCCCCGAGGTCGGTAATATCGTCCTCTGCCGTGTGACGCGCATTACTCCGCGCGAAGCCACCGTTGCCATTCTGGTTGTTGGAGATGCCGTGCTGTCATCGCAGTGGCAAGGTGTCGTGCGTGTGCAAGATGTGCGCGCGACTGAGAAGGACAAAGTCAAGATATACGAGAGTTTCCGACCAGGTGATATCGTTCGTGCGCAAGTGGTGAGTTCTACCGAACATGGTTTACGTACCGACAAGCGGAGGGTGCACAGAAGAAACTCGTTGTGGGAATAGAGCTAACAAGGTGCTTCTGGTTGAATAGATCTCCTTAGGTGACCAGGCAAACTACTACCTCTCCACTGCTAGCAACCCACTCGGCGTCATTATGGCCACGAGCGAGGCCGGAAACACCATGTTCCCGGTGAGCTGGAAGGAGTACAAAGACCCTGAGACGGGATTTAGCGAGAGTCGGAAGGTTGCCAGGCCCTTTTGAGCAGCGAGTTCGAAATGGCTAGAAAGCGACACTTCAACGCTTCAACCCCGTGATCAGACGATTTCCAACGTGTGTAAGAATATAGCGTCAGACGATACCTATGCCGTGAATGCCCCCAACAAAGTCAGCGTCGATCGTATGTTGACCCCACGGTACTTCCCGCTCGGAGCAGTTGCGCTGCCCCAATCGGATCTCAAACTGCGGGTAATCCGTAGGTAATGCCACGATATTCCGCCTTTGGAATCAAGGGAGCCCACCCTCCCCGCGTCCCCACCCTCCGATTGCCGTTACAGACTATTTAGGATGATCATCGGTCAATGGCACGAGAGAATAAGGGATGAAGTGGGAATCGAACAAAAGGGAAAGAAGACCATTAAGGGATGAACCACAACCTGGGAATAACTCACCGAGTGACTTTCACCTCAGTTATTGGAAGTGAGAAGTCGTCAAAAGACGGTTCAACAAAGTCACTATTCACCCAAAGTTCCTCTACGGACGCCTAGACGCTTCTTATTACGCTACCTGTTCCTCATCCCAGCTGAGGATCCCAGAGACGACAGGGGTCCGTCGGTGTGTTGTACCGGCCGGTCTTCTTCAGGAAATCCGTCTCGATCGGACTCATTATTCTGCGACTATCAGCGAAGATACGCGGGCCATATATCAGCCAGAACGAGACAGAGAATAGACAGGATAGGGAGGACACTTAACACGCCTGCACTTGATCGAGGCGCATCTGAATCACCACGAGTTCAATAGTATCTGCCATCTCATCTCTGATCCTGTAAGACCAACCAATCAATCCAGACAATGCATGTGCACACGTCACTTTTCAAAGAACGCCATATCGCCGCGATGATGAATTCATGACATGGATATTAACGATATGCCGGCCTACGTAGATCTTCCAGCTTGACTCCTGCACGTTTAAGTCATTTGATCCAGGGGCAATTCCAACCCGCAGCAGCGACCAGAGACGAGAAGAAGGCGTGTGAATAATCCCTACGTATTTATTAGCTAAGACAACCAGTCCCGAACCACGAATTATCTGCCCCTCGACCGGTATTAACGGAACGGAACTGCGTCTACACCGATCTTGCCAGCCAACCCTGCCAGCCCAGCCCAGCCCATCCACAGACCCAAGCTTCTGTCGCACCAGCTTTAAAGCACGACCACATAAAAAACCAGCAGCATTCCAGGGCGGTTGTTTCCCCGTCCTTATATTCTGCCCCCAATGTCCGCCACAATGACCCTGACGGCTCCGCCCAAAAACATCATCATCTCCTCGGCAACAACAACAACGACAACAACAATGACCATCCGCGCCGACGGCTCTCAATCCCGCACCACCCCCTGCTGTCCCAATTGTGGACTCTCCTATCCCTTTCCTTCCGCCATCGAATCCAACAACGACGCCCTCGCCCAAGCCCAACGCCAAATCGAAGACCTCCAAGAACAAGTCCGCCAGCTCAACCTCAAGGCCTCCGCCGCCGTCCACAGATGGGCCGACTATGAGAACGAACTCTCCCAGCTCCGCGCCGCAGCCGCAGCCGCAACTATTAAACCGAGCACCACGCCCGTGCCCGTGAATAACAGACCGTTAACGCCCGACCCGAATGCCGGCAACACCACGAGTCCGCGCGCGAGCGCCGCGTCGCGGATAAGTCAGCTCTTATCTCGCAAGCCGGCGTCACCACTGCCTACGACACCGAGTAGCACGAGCGTGGCGACGAGCGAGACGGAGACGGCACAGCTGATGGCCGCGCTGGAGCACGAGCGCACGCTGCGGATCGCGGCGGAAGAGAAATTGGCTGCGACGAGTGCGGAGGTGGAAGATCTGAGCGTGACGCTGTTCGAGGAGGCGAATACGATGGTGGCGACGGAGAGAAGGGCAAGGGCGGCGCTTGAGGAACGTGTTAGTGTGCTTGAGCAGAGGGATCGGGAGAAGAGGGAGAGAATTGGGCGGTTGGAGGGCGCGGTTAGGAGGATTGAGAGGGTGCAGAGTTTGTTAGCCGGGCAGAGTTTGGCGGGGGCGGAGGAGAAGGGGGGAGGAAGG
Organism: Xylaria sp. L1 SY-2022; assembly: GCA_023079495.1. Lineage (NCBI taxonomy): Eukaryota > Fungi > Ascomycota > Sordariomycetes > Xylariales > Xylariaceae > Xylaria > Xylaria sp. L1 SY-2022. The sequence continues at coordinate 33,918 of JALIDW010000019.1, read as the reverse complement.
GGAGAGGGATGCAGAGACGTGATGAGGGAGTTGGTGATTTGAGGTGAGGTGTGGTCGGAGGATGTGGGTTGGCCGGATGAATTGGAGATCGATGGCCGGTTCACGCTTTTATCCGAATGCAGAAGTTGAGAAAAAGAGGGAGAGGGCTTTGCATGAAGGGAAAATCGTCATTATTTGGAAACGCGCCTCATACCGACCAACTTATTCCACTATCATGCCCAAATTTGATATCGGACGACCGACCTTTCGAGCAGCATCTTCAGGTTCAGCAAATTGGCATCAAATCCTTACGCATATCCATACTTTATTCTTGGGACCATGATACCAAATTTACGAGATTACAAACATAATACCAATTATAATAGCAGCCAAACGATCAACGACACATACTCCGTCTACAAACGGCCTCGTAATCAGGAACGGAATGGAATGTACAGGATAGACGGAATGGAAAGAGAAGGAACAAGGCAAGGGAATGGAGAGGTATAGAATGAAACAGCTTCATGGAGCAAGCAGCCGGTGTACTAATAGAGGTGGAATCACGACTTTCAACGATGACTTTATAGAAATAATACGATCCGATCCGATCGGTCACTTTCACGGTTCAAAGTTGTTGGTTTCTGAAAACTCATACTAGTAACAGTATTCTAGTATTGATGCAGCATGTTGAGACTTTCTGAGCCCCAAGCCGCACCCATTAGTCTCGCCTTGGTTGTTCCTATATACACGTTCCCATCCGTTGATGTTACTTTACTCGTCGATAACGGACGCGAACTTGTCCATCATAGACTGGTGGATATCCTCGTACTGGAAAATAGGGGTTAGCCAACTTCAATCATAACAGTGGCAGAAAAACATACCTTCTTGCAGATGGCCTCCTCGCCATCGCTAGGGTCCTCGAATTTGAGACTTCGAAGCTGGGCCTGGAGGTCACTGGTAGCCTCACGGACCTTAGCCCAGCTCTGACCCTGGGCAATGGCCTTCTGCGCCTCGTCGTGGAAGCCCATCATGAGCTTCATCATCCACTCCGTCTTCCAGAGGGGGCAGAACTGGTCGTACTTAGAGTAACCGTTCTGCTGTAAGAAATCCTCCTTGATTAGTGTGGCGATATCAAGAGTGATCTTGTCGGGGTCAGACAGAGCCGACTTTCCAACCAGTTGTACGACTTGGTCGAGTTCTTCAGAGTCGGACAGAAGCTGCTTTACGCGGTCACGGAGTCGAGGGAAATCGGGCAATTCCTTCTCGTACCACTTATCCAGGATGGTCGTGTACTTGGAGTAAGATACCGCAGTGTTGATGGAGGGGAAGTGTTTTCGCTGGGCAAGCTTCTTGTCGAGACCCCAGAAGACCTGCACGATACCGAGCGTGGAACTGGTGACGGGATCGGAGAAATCACCACCAGGGGGACTGACGGCACCGACAATACTGACACTGCCCAAGCGCTCAGGGGAACCCAAGCATTGGACCTTTCCAGCACGTTCGTAGAAACTGGCGAGCTTGGTACTCAAGTAGGCGGGGAAACCCTGATCAGCAGGCATTTCACCGAGACGACCCGAAATTTCACGCAGAGCCTCGGCCCATCGCGATGAAGAGTCGGCCATCATAGCCACGTTCATACCCTGGTCACGGAAGTATTCGGCGACAGTAATACCGGTGTAGATGGAGGCCTCTCGAGCGGCGACAGGCATGTTGGAGGTGTTGGCAATCAAAGTCGTTCGCTTCATGATGGGTTCCCGGCGGCCCTCGACCTCGATAGAAAGTTCGGGGAAATCCTTCAAGACTTCAGCCATTTCGTTACCACGCTCACCACCTTGAATACCAAATGTTAGTCATCTGTTGTAGGGCAGGTTCGGCGGCCTTCTGTTGAAAAATGTGCATGTAGAGCTGGGTATGGTGCGCGGTATCACTCACATCCGACGTAGACGATAACATCGCTGTTGGAGAACTTGGAAACAGACTGCGAAATGACAGTTTTACCACATCCGAAAGCTCCAGGAATAGCGACGGTACCACCCTGAACACTGGGGAAAAGGGCGTCCAAGACTCGCTGACCAACAATGAAGGGGCTGTTGGCCGACAGCTTCTCGGTGGTAGGTCGAGCAACACGGACAGGCCAGACCTGCATCATGCCGTGCTCTGTCTTGGTGCCGTTGAACTCGACTTCTAGAATCTTCTCTTCGACGGTGTACTCGCCCTTAGGAGCGATTCTGGTAATGACACCCCTCGCGCGGGGAGGCAACAGGATCTTGTGGACTTTGATGAAGGAATTCTCGAAGACGGTACCCCAGACATCACCGCCGGAGATGTGGTCACCGACCTTCATGGTAGGTGTGAACTCCCATTTCTTCTCGCGGTCGAGGGCGGGGGCGGCAACACCACGAGGGATATAAATGCTCTGGGACTGCTTCTGGATCTTCTCCAGCGGTCGCTGGACACCGTCGTAGATGTTGTGTAATAAACCGGGGCCGAGCTCGACGGATAGAGGCTTGCCAGTTCGCTGGACAGGGTCACCGACGGTGAGACCGGCTGCGATGCGTCAGTATCTGGTTGTTGATCGATTAATAATCCAGGCAAAATACCGGTTTCCTCGTAGACCTGGATAGTGGCTTGGTCGGCGTTGATCCGAATAACCTCACCAATCAGCTCATCGTGACCGACTTTGACCTAACACAGCGTCGTTAGAAGTGATCGGGCGAACGAGATCCGGGAGACACTCGTACAAGCTCGTACATGGCAACACCGAGCAGGTGTTCGGCGACAACGACGGGACTATGCAAATCATTAGAGCGCTGACGACAGGTGGATGGCGACGACGGTGTACGAACCCGGAGACCGAGTAGACCTTGCCTGTGATTCCATCGTCAGTATAGATGCCGTAGAACATAAGAAGGGTGCAGCTTACCAATCTCGTGTCCATCGTGATCGCCATTAGTGGCTTTCGCGGACTGGCGAAACGATCAGCAATCAATCATCATGGCTCTGGCAATGGCGGGGCAGCATCGCCAAGCCGCGATTTATCACAGCAACGAATGTTGAGAGGCAAGCTTACCGGCGCCATCTTGGGAGATTGTATGACGGTTTGAGGGGCGGAAGCAGCTTCGGGGACGGACTCGGGCGGGCTGGATGGACGGGGCGAAGCTGAGGGAGATGGTGTTGATGTCGAGAAGGTGAACGAGGTGGAGGTTGGAGTTGTACTGGCAACAGGCTGGAGCAGCGTGGGATCGGCTGCAGCTGGAGCAGCGACAAATGCGGAACGGGTTCGTGATGGTCCCAGCACGAGATTCGGGTCGGTCCACTGCGATTGGCCGTCTGCAGTGGCGCTCGAGCACGTCACAGGGGCTGCACTCGCTGTAGCATCCAGTATATTTCCGGTGGCTTTAGCGTCGTCCAGCTCTGTCTCAGCGGTGGCGCGTAAGCTCGCATCCGCTGTAGCTGGTCGGCCAGCGGTCGCAGGGTCGTTTTTGCCGGCGTTTGCGCCATTGCGATCCCGAATCAGATCCACTAAGGACCGCCGACCCTTTAGTGTCGGTCGCGGCTGTAGGCCGAGCATTCCATCCAGCTGGCGATTATCAATCAGTAGAACGGCGGCGACGATAATAGGCAATTAGGTGATACGAATCGAAGCAACGCGCCGATGGCCGGGGTGCAATCACGCCGGCGACGGTTTGCAAATATCAATGTATGTATCAAGTAATCGGCGCGATGGGTAAGGTTTATGTCGATGTTGGTTGCGGTTCAACTGTAGGTAGGTGTGTTGATGCTCGATGGATGCGCAGGAGAGATTACTCATTACTTAGGTAGATGGTTGACTTGTTGCGGTGGAAACTCACGGTCTCAGACGCCTGCCAGATTTATTTACTTTACAATGGCTTGCCTCAGGCAGATCGGAGAATCATTACCGGTTGACAGTTGCGACTGCCCCTTGTTTTGGCAGTTGCGATGTGCGATACGAAGTAGGCAGTCGCGAACTACCGAGGTTCACTTACAGGCAGGTGGTAATCCGGAGTCATCGCCAGCACGCCTGCTGAATTAACATTCCAAGTGTAAGCCACGAACCTTACAGAACATTACACTTTCCTTGCTTCACGCTCTTTCCAAATTCTCAAAATGGAGCAGAAAAGAACTAAAATGTCAATTCTGGCCACGTCTTCCATCTTCCAAAAACTTCCCCAACTCAGACTTCACCATTCTCAAGCACCCAGCGAGAGCATGGTCGCCCCCTTATCTGCAATCCTTTCAGGCAATGGGAACAATTCGAACGAACACTGTCTGAAAAGTGCGCCATGAATGAGTGCGACGTCCAAGGAGTTGATATCATTTGAGGCTCCCAGATATGAGCTAGGTATGTTGATCTTCCGTCTCCCAGCTGTTGATCCGCCGACAATGCATCACGAACAATGCCGACTACAACATCAAGTAAAGTAGAAGAAGAAGATTGGTTTGACCAACAATCATCAAGCGAGTCCTTTTTTTCATCCGCTGGTGCACATCAACCCTTATGGTGATGGAAAGATTGTCACCTGCGCGGCAACGATTCCAATTCACCACATAGTATGTCAACAGCTCCCTAAGATCATGCACACAATCTCGCAAGTCGAGCATCCAGCACATCTTACATCATGTCAACATGAACAACCAGATCCAATATGCTTACTTTGAACCACAGAGCTTGTATAAGTCTGGGTCTAACAACTCATAAAGGTAGAACACCTTGCCTAAGTCGTCACTATGTTGTTCGTCATGACGGAAAAGGGGTGAGCCCATTAAGTTGGGGTATCTTTCTCGTGGTTCACGATGGGATCTGTGCAGTGTCACCGTAACCACACATTCAAGAGCAATCCAGTCCCCTGAATTATGAGCATTTATATCAGTGTCTCGGCGTGGGATTAGTATCTTGCATGAGAAGATATCATGCCCTTACTGTCCAAACGCACGATCCTCAAGTCATCACTATCGACCATCGGAGTAGAATGGGGGCTCGTCTAATCCAAGCATGTAGTGGCAAGCCAATGAGGCGAATGAACGCACCGATCTGCCTACCTACCAAGATCGCGATACGGTACCGAAACAAATGGGAGGAATCGTGAACCAGTAATTAATATACTCGTACATTGCCAAGCTCCATCCCTTACCCGGCAAGATCCTGCCCGTCAATAACGCTTGAACAGGTTCACTACTCCTCACCACAAAACCCTGACTACTACAAGCCGACTCCTTCACACCTGGCCATAACCAACGCCAGACAAGTCATCACGTGCTCTGCTGGTAGCAATGCATCTCTGCCTCCGTACGGCATCCGCATGAGATATGGGAATCTGGTTACAGCCCGCCTCTCCCCAATCACCGTCGTCCAAGCCTGCTCCGAGAGATCACTCGATTATTCAATACACATATGCAGACGTCTGTATGCCGGATGCGTACCTAATCGGTCATGCCTCATGGCCTATCTACCGTATCTCGTTCATACTTCACTTGAGCACATACGTCCGAGTTCCCTAGCCAAGACCTTCAACTACGCCAGTCAGGTAGCGCATGCTGCATGAGATCGTCATGTTCTTCTATCTGTCACCTGTTTTATATTAAACACTGTAGGTCAGCGTATCGATATTCCGAAGCCGGCCTCCACGAACATTGTTGTGAGTGAAGAATAGGGGGTGATCATGCAGTCCGGCAATATATCCCGCTTGGCAGCAGCGACGACGACGATGACAACAACAACATCCACGAACGGACTGGCTGGCTCTGGCATAAGCAAATGCGAATGACACCCACTGTTTACTATGCAAAAACGCGAGAAAAGTTAGGTATACAAAGCGACGATGGAAAGCGCGCCGACTTGCTGGGGTCTGACTGGTTCGCTAGACTGCCTGAAATTGGGCGGGCAATTGATTTGATGGACGACTTCAGACCTGTAAGTCTGTCTTCCCTCCCTTGAATGCATGTGCGGGCCATCCGTTGCAAACTCTTCCCCATCCATCGTCGATCCAATGCGTTTCGAATCGTATTGCAAAGGAACAACTCCTGATTATCAATGTGTAAAACCCCCATGCTTTTCCGAATTGTTTACTTCTCGATGGGGAAATTCCTGAGAACCAGTACCAACACCACAAATATGCGCTTCTGCCCTTCCCCTTCGTTTGCCTCCCCTGCCCCCCATTCTCCCCCGCCCTCCTCTTTTCCGAAAATGCTTGAGTATGAGATGTCCTGTCCTATCCTGTCCTATCCCATCCATCCCATCCAACATCGAGCCGCGCCTAACTTTTGGTGTAATTGTATAATAATAGATTGATAGGTTAGAGACAGAAAATTCCTGAGAAGAGATGTTCGTAAATCGTGTCGGCTCGCGAGTGATTCGTTCTTTTTTTCTCTTTTCTCTTTCTTCCCTCCCTTTTCTCTTTACCCCCCGTCTGTTTTCCCCCGAATGGTGAGAGGAGAATGCCAGATGCAAAACAAGATGCTGAAGTGTACACCGGAGAAAAACACCTTCCCTCGTTTAATGCAAGCTTGCCTTTATGATTTCCTGGGTGAGGGCATCGATCATGATTTCTCAAGAAGTGGCTGTAGAACCGTAAGCGCCTTCATCGACTGCTCATGCGACAAAATAACGGCGCCAGCGCGTGCCGTCGACAAATATGACAACTCGGCGCTGACACCGGTCTGAATCATCTGCATCTCATCAACGAGTTTTCCTGCCACACCGGACACAATACCCGTAGCCTCTAAGGGCAAGTTCGCCAGGTCGAGAAATATAGGCACAAGATCGCCCTCCGTGTCGCCGACAACGGAATCACCAAAGACGTTCAGCAGCGTCTTATCGAGTAGCAGCGACGGCGCGTCTTCGAGTGCGAGCGTGATGGAGAGGAATTTCGGCTGCGACGCGAGAACGGCGATTAGGCTAGTGTAGAGCTTCGTGTCCATGGTGTCGAGCCAGCTGGTGTTGTGGCCGTTGCCGCTGGTTTGCCGACGGCTGCTGTAGTCGATTACTTCGGAGACGTCGCGACCCGAGCATTGTACAAGGCTGAGGCCGTCACAGATGTAGGGGACGACGCTGCGCTTCTTGAGGAGGGCGAAGGTGCGCTTTTGCAATTCTTCGACGGTCGAGGGCGTAGGTGTCCAGGAGGGTTCGCTGCCTTGGCTCGTCGAGCGACCGTGCGAAGGGAGGGAGACGTAGTCGGACTCGCCCTCGATACACTCGAAGTTGCGCGCTAGTAGGGCCTGGACGACGGCGTCTTTCTTCTTGCGCGGCACGAGGATGAAGTCTGAGTAATAGGTGGTGATGAAGAGGATGGGGATGCCGGCGAGGGCTAAGGGCGACGTCAGCTCCATGACGCGGTTGCCGGCGTCCATGCCGGCGCTGATGACGGAGAAGACCAGGTAGGTCTCCTTCGAGATGGTGACCTGCTTCGCGACATCGCGCGGGAGGCGGTCGACGGCGGGCTCGAAGACGGTCTTGGCCCAGTTACTATGACACACTACAGAGCACTCGATGGGGGTTATGCTGATGTTGAGGAAGGCGTGCCGGGTGTCAGCGGCCTCGCCTTCGTCTCCATTGGCGGTGTTGGTGTTGGTGTTGCCTGCACCCTGGGGGAGAAGAACCTGCAGTATGGGTTGCAGGAAGGTTGAGTACAGATCCAGGGGAATATGAATCAGGCTGAAGGTTCCCTCCTAGAAGAAGTAAGCATCTGATCGCATCATCCATTCACTCCTCTTTATCCTCTTTTTCCTCCCTCCCTCCCATCGTTGCGACTGTACAATTGTTGACTGCATGCATGATCCGGGCCGTGCTACGTGCATGCCGAGCACCAGTCACCGTACCGGTACCTGGTTTAGGTGTGTTTGTGCCCAGCAGCGAATTCCTGGTTGATGTGACGGGAGGGCGTTGCGTTGCCCCGCCCCTTCACTGACCGACCTTGGAACGCACACAGCTGACCTCCGTGGTTATACCAGACACAGGGGAGTGACACTACCAAAGATCCTCGGGAAGTGTTTGACAAGGGGTAGGTAGGGTAGATGCAGATAAAGAAGAAGAGATATCGCTGCTTACCAGGAATGATATTTGGGCATTCATCATATCAGAGCTGAGTGCAAGAAGAGGAGGGGCGGCGGCACATGCCAAATCAATGCCGAGATGGACCCCGAATTTGAGGCGATGGGGTCCGGATAGGGAAGTGTACCGGTGTGTTAAGAATAAAATAAAAAAAGAATAAGGATAAAAATACACAATTGGAGAGAAATAGGAATCGAAGTTCACGGCCCGGGGTTACCGTATTGGAATGCCGGTGTAAGTGGTTGAATGATTGGCGAAAGCGGCGGCCAGTGTTGAAAGCGGGTTAACAACCAGGCTGCTGTTCGGTACTTTTTGTGCAAAAGAAGAAATAATAGGTATGAATCGTGACTTTATTTTCCAATTCGATTTGTCTCTTATAAGGAGATTTCGATCCTCCTTTCTTATTATCAGGGAAAAGCAATTAAGAAGCTTGTTGTTCCTTTCCTCGGGAACGAAACCGGCGCCGGTGTAGGTATGTTCTCGTGCGTGTTGCTCATAAAGAATGAGTCAAGAGATTAATAAGTCGGTTTATCCACAGTTATGGGTATCCCCCGTACGGTCGATCGATAGATAAACGTGCTGATAGAGGAAAAGAGAGAGATATGAGATAGAGATAGATAGTAGATAGGTAATCCCGTAGATAAAGGGCGTGATGATTAGTCTGATTGCTGGGGTGGACGGAGATACATAGGCGGTTTTCTATCTGCAGGTTAGATGTTGTTGTTGAGATGAAGTTGAGGATGTTAGGGATGGAACGAATCTATAGACGAGTTGACGGGGGATAGACAAGACAAGAGACTTGAAGAGAGTAGATGTATGAAGTTGTAGGGAATAAGAATAAAGGTCGGGTTTTGGTGCATAATTGCATACTGGAAACACACCATACGGATTATGACGAGCGTTTAGTTTAAAACCAGCGCCCGCGAACCGACGCTGCGCCGACGCTGCGCTAAGGGAATTAAGGTCTTGCGCTAAGAGGGAACGGAATTGAAAGGGGAGGAGGGGATGGAGGGGCGAAGGGCGTCGGGAGTCGGAGGTAGGTAGGTATAGCCTGTAGGGTAGGTAGGAAGGAAAAGAGATTGAGACATCATCGATCAAAGAGAGAAAGCCATGGCGACGATGGATTAAATTCATCTGCTCGTTCTCCGCTCTTCACGGTATGTACCTCCTATGTAGACGTTTTGTTTTGTTTTTTGTTGAGTGAGGGAGTGAGCGAAAGATTAGGTAAACAGCATGGCTGCCCATGGTCGTACTTGGGACGACTCGGCATTGAATGGATTTATTTCCAATGGACAATCCGTACGAGTAGGTACGAGTAGATAGTAGATAGGTCGACGGCTGTTACACACGTGCCATAGCAAGATGCTGTGGTTGCTGAGTCGTCGTCTCGTTGCAATGCGGCTGCTGTGTACGGCCCAGGGTACCGTAGGAGTGCATCGAGAGCCCTGATGATACCGACGACGATGTCGGAGCAGAGGCTCGATTAATGATCGACCGGTCAGTGGGGGTGAGAATAGATACATGCCTACTCGTACATGCGGAATCTCCCTACGATAACTTACGAGCCGACAAGACGGGCGGCGGTCCCGGAGATTTGAAGAGTAATACATACGATGCAAACCAGCATCTCTTCTTTAATAATGTGCATCCGGTCGCAACTCCGACCCCCGCACGAGGTTAGGCAACTGTTTGCGAGTTTAGGCAACAGTGCGCGAGTTACTCCAACTCGCTATGATTGGTGGAGGACTCCTAATGTCTCCACACCTCTGTGTATAAATAGCCCTCTTCTCTCCCTCCATAGTTCCTAGTTTTCCTTCCTTCTTAATCAACCAAGTCTCGTCTCAACACTACAACGCTTTAGCCTACAAAGATACAAATGATATGCTCTTGTAGGCTTGAAGCTTAGTAGGACCGAGTCAGACGCACAAAAAGCTTTTTGCTGCAGCCACACGGCAATACCCCCTACACTACACAAACCCCATTTGTCTTTCAATCCAAAGCCGCGTCAACAGACGTGCCACCCTCCACTCGCAAGCCGTGACAACCTCACGCCACCTTTTTATTCTTCTCTTCTGCTTGCGCCATGTCTGAGCCCCGTTCAGAACATCCTGAGCACTCCGTTCACTCGGAGCACTCTGTCCATGCTGAGCAAGGCGAACCTTCGTCCCAACCACAGTCCCTTGAGGACCGTGTTAGGTCGTTGGAAGGTCGCATACACTCAGTGTTGGATAAGGTGGACCAGTTCTTTCATGCTGTCATGACTGATGACGACGCGGTTGCCATCAAGATAGCCTCGGCGTTCCCTCGAGCACGACGGTTCTATGATGCCCACACTACTCCTGATCGCAAGGGAAAAAGTGTGCCGGTCATGAACTCGCCTTCCCAACATGGCAACCCACCAGATGACTCTCCCTGCCCGGAATAACTCACCACGCCACGGGTGGTACTCTCCTCCCCAGCCTATGCCACCCCAAACGCATGGCACACGGGAGTTCGACCCATTGAGTGGCCCTCCCGGCACCGTCATCCCGCCTCAGTCGTATATGCGCAATCCCGCTAACATCACTAACGACAAACGCCTGCTCGATGAGTCGCTCAACCTTCAGCGTCGCCATGTTCCAGCCCACGTCGTTACGGAACAGGAGCGCCGCATTAGGACGACTTTCCCCGAGGCAGTGTTCGAGGCCCGCGCGTCCATGTACGGTAAGTGCGAGGCCAAGAACAAGGTTGTTTTCCCGTCGTCCCTCCGGTTGATCTACGCAAGCACTGGTATCCTTGCCCAGGTCCGTGAGATCCAGGTCCGCTTGATGCAAGCTCTCGTTCCCTATGAGCTCTGGCCCCTCCGTGTCGCAAGTGAGCTTGACGGCGACTTCTACCAGGTCCGTCAGTTCATTTGCAACACCCCTTCCAGCACGTGGGCCGACATGCTCGAAGCGCATCATCCAGGTGTTGCGTGACCATTACTGCTTGAACGCTCCGGTTACCACTTTCGTGGGTCTTCTCCCTGTCCATGGCGAATCCTACGTCAACTTCCTCTGGCGCCTTCGTGAGGCATTCTACCAACTGCCTTACGACCATCAATACACCCGCCAGACCCGTGACATCGTCATCGACAAGATCCGTGCTTACACTCCGTCCATCTGGCTTCACCTTCGCAACTGCTTTGACTTGGCCAACGGTCAGATCATCGAGGAGGCAACTTCCATTGCCAAATCACTGACCCAGGCTGCGATCGAGCCCAAGATCTACGGCTCGCCTGAAGTCACTGTCCCGCTCCAAGGATCCTCGGCACCGTTCTATGACTATCGCGTCTCGGCTGCCACACCTACCCGTCCTGGAGTTGGAACTGTTGCTCCTGTGAACCCATTGTCGACAACTCCCGCTGCCCTTCGCCCGGTCATTTCCAACCCCATTACAGATGATCGCGAGGTCAGCCGAGTCACCGAGTTGCCAGATGAGGATGGATATGCTGTTCGTTCTGAGGATAACGTATGCTTCAACTGCGGCAAGAAAGGCCATTGGGCTAAGGACTGTCGCAAGCCCGCACGTTTCCCCAAGGAATCCAAGGCTCCCGCCGGCACGGACGTCACCATCAAGGGAAAGATGTTCACTCATGGACTCGCCGACCGCTTCCGGGAACGATACTAGGCCTTCCGTGGTAAGACTCCTCTTCGCCACTCCGGTAATCGCAAGGTTCACTTCATTGCTGCTGATTCACCCTCTGCCCTGGACCGCTTTGAGGAAGACGATGCCATCGTCGACCAGGAACTGGCCGAACTTTTCGATTCCCTGGAGGCCAACGTTTAGGAAGGCCCGGTCCATCTGGTCGAAATGGACCCGGGCCGTGCTCGACCACCTGCAGAAAGGAACAAACACCAAGTTCGTGACGGATACTTTGATCGTCACAACCTCTTTCCGGCTATCCTCTCTGCAGACCAACGCCCGTTTACTGTCTTCTTGGATTACGGTTGTACCAGCTGCTATGTCTCTCAGTCTCTCGCTCAACGTCTCCAGCCATACCCTTCGCCGAGTCCCGGTGTCATGCAAGGAGTCGGCGGTCGTGGTCCTCCCATTACCCACGACTGTCGCGTCATTGCTCGATTCCTCGACTCCTCTTCCAACGCCACGACTGAATGGTCAGTCGCAGCAGGAGGCGTTCCCGACGGCACTTTCCCTGGAGACCTCACCCTAGGCAAAGCAAAGTTCCATGAATGGTCTGGTGTCTTCCTCTCTCGTCCTGAATCTATTCGCCTTGACGGTTTCGCTCGCCAGCCTGTTATCCAACCTCTGGCCCGTGAGACCGCTGCTTCGTCGTCCGAGACAGCTTACGTCTCTACTGCTGAAGCACCACCCCGCGTCGAATGGCACAAGGACACCCCGGACACTCCATGGATTCGCGACTGCCTGGCCAAATACGTTCGAGAGTTCCCCGAGATCTTTGACCCTCTGAAACGGAAGCCCACGGTTCAAATGAGGACGAAGCATTACATCGACACAAGTGATGCAACGCCAGTCAAGTTACCTCCTCGCCGCTACAGCCCTTCCCAGGAAATCGCCCTTCGGGAATTCACCAAGGCCCATTACCGCATCCACATTCGCAAAGGTAAAGGCCCTTGGGCGGCACCGGCTCTTCTGACTTCAAAGAAAGCTCCTGGCACTTCCATTATTCCAACCCGTGCCGAAGCCGAAAAGTTAGGTAGTGCTATATGGCGGATCTGCTGTGACTATCGTGAGCTGAACAAGCGCACAAAAAGACACGCACATCCCCTGCCTAACGCAATGGATCAGATTCAGAAGGCCGCCGGTCACCGTTACTATGTTTTCCTGGACTTGAAGGACGGATTCTGGCACATCCCCATGAACGAGGCCGATATCGAGAAGACTGCTTTCATCACACCGTTCGGACTCTTTGAATGGCTCGTCATGCCCTTTGGTCTCTGCAATGCGCCCGCCACTTTCCAGGCACTCATTGAAGAGATCACCGAGCCCTTCATCGAATGGTTAGCCGGTCTTCTGGATGACATCGCCATTTGGGGAGATACACTTGAGGAACTGGACCAGCGTTGTCGATTGTTGTTCGCCCGTCTTCGTGACTACGGTATGGTTATCAATTCGAAGAAATCCCAGATGTTCGTCACCGAAGGCATCTTCCTTGAATTTCACGTCTCGATTAACGGTATCCGCGCCGACCCTGCCAAAGTATCAGCAGTACGTGCTCGCCCTGCTCCCAGCACCACCACGGAGATTCGAGCCTTCACCAATGCTGCTGGATACTTCCGTCACCTGATCCCTAACTTCTCTTTGATCGCTGCCCCCCTCACTGCTCTTACCGGCGGCGCAAAGAATGAATCAGTTGAGTTATCGCAGGACGCCCGCAATGCCTGGCAAAATATTCGAGACGCCATCACCACCATGCCCATCGTCAAACCGTTTGATTGGAGATTACCTTCTGTTCTGGACACTGACTCAAGTCAACAACACGTTGGTGCTTGTCTCTTGCAGCCTCACTTCCACGGTAGCAAGTCTGCTCTCCATCCAGTGGCCTACTTCTCGAAGAAGTTGAACGACACGCAGTCTCGCTACTCTGCCCAAGAACGCGAACTGCTCGCCATCATGTTAGCCGTTCAACATTGGAGACACTGGATCGAGGGTGGTGAAGTTACTGTACGGACAGACCACCAGTCACTGACTACACTCAAGACCAAGATGGATCAGCCGGCACGCATTGTGAGATTTCTTGATGCTATCGAACATTACAGCATCAACATCGTGTACCGCGCTGGCAAGGCTAATGTCTTGGCTGACTGGTTGTCCCGTCCTGAGGAAGCTCACCCGGCTGATGAGGAAGCCCCCGTCGATGACACTGACGCCGACGCCGATGCCGAACCCTTTGTACAGCGTCCACAGGATTTGAATCGTCTTGACTTACAAGCCATCTCTGAGTATTTACGATTCAAGTCTGCGCTGCCCGTTCACATCGACATTTCTCTTGTTCAACGACACTTCTTACTCCACGACGATCGCCTCTACAAGATTGCACACAACTCTCGCAATCCTGGTGATCCTCCGCATGTTACTGGTCTTGCTGCACAAGCAACTCGCGCTACTCGTTGTCCCTGAGTATGATGAGCTTGTGCACGCCGCTAAGACCTTCCATGAGGATCAAGGCCATGCCACCGTCGGAGTCACGTTGAGAGAAATATCGAAACGCTACTGGCATCCTGAGACAGTACTCGTCTCGCAGCAAGTCGTCGCCGAGTGTCCGCAATGTCAATTGATGAAGGTACCCTCTGAGATTCTACCCGACCTTACTCCCGTCGCCGCTCCCACGCCACTCACTCGCTGGGCTATCGACCATACCTCGATAGCTGGATTCAATATTCTCGTCGCCGTTGAATATGCTACCTCTTGGGTTGAAGCCGCACCTGTCCCCGACACTGGTTTCGAAGCCACGAAACCACTCATCAACTGGATCGGTCAGGTTTTCGGTTTTCCCCGTGAGTTCATTAGCGATAACGGCGGTGCGTTCACCAGCGATGAAGCACGCGCGTGGCATAAGTCGAATGGTTCTATTGTCAAGCCTGTCACACCCCTTCGCCCACGAGGAAACGGTAAAGTTGAGAAAGCTAATCAGGACATCAAACGCATCATCCTTCGCGAAGCTGCTACTCAAGAAAATCCTAACTACGCCGCGCTATTGAAATCGGCTGTTCAAATTCACAATCGAACACCACGGCCTAGCGGATACAGCAGCTACTTTTTGATGTTCGGTACTCAACCGCCGCAGTCACCTCAAGAGACCAAACGAACTACGTTCGTGATGCGACAGAGAGGGAGGAAGCAGAATTCGAGTGCAACCTAGCTCAAAATCACGAAGCTCCTCTCGCTCGCCAGCAATTCAACAGCATCAAGTCGTCGCAAGATCAGATCCGCGCCTACCTTCAAGAAAAGAAAGGTCTGATCCGAACGTATGGTACTGGTGATTGGGTCCTCCGAGTTCGACAGCGCAAGAACAAATCCGAACCCTACTATGACGGCCCTTGGAGTGTCGCGAGTTGTCACTCCGGCAATACCTATCGCCTTCGCAGCCCCGGCGGTATTGCACTTAACAACAAGTACAACGGTTCGAATCTCTTCCCTGCCTTCGATCACGATGGTCACCCGGTTCGCAGCTCTCAGTACGCAAAGCAAGACAATGCTCGAGAACGACAGACAACGGTTGAGAGAATTAAACGGTCTGAGCAATTGAGTCTCTGCGCGCATTCTTGGTTTTAGCTTATACGGTTACGGTCACGGTTATTTTCCTATGTATTTCTTTATCGTATGGATTGATGAAGACGATTGAGGACAATCGTCTACAGGAGGGGAGTGGTTGTGCATCCGGTCGCAACTCCGACCCCCGCACGAGGTTAAAGCAAATCTGTTTGCGAGTTTAGGCAACAGTGCGCGAGTTACTCCAACTCGGTATGATTGGTGGAGGACTCCTAATGTCTCCACACCTCTGTGTATAAATAGCCCTCTTCTCTCCCTCCATAGTTCCTAGTTTTCCTTCCTTCTTAATCAACCAAGTCTCGTCTCAACACTACAACGCTTTAGTCTACAAAGATACAGTGATATGCTTTCTGTAGGGCTGAGCTTTAGTAGAGACCGAGTCAGACGCACAATAACTCGCCCTCGTCTCGCTGAAAGATTTCCTTGAAATTTACACGACCGATCGCGAGAAAAAGGTGCAGAGTGGTATCCCGCAAAGAACGCCAGAAAGAGGTGTTGAAGTGATGCACTTCACAGACGCAATAGAGTTCAAAGATACACTTGTTGAGTGTAATGACTAAGGTACTGAAGTACCAGAGTCTGTCAATTCTGTTGTTGTTAAGTCTAAGTACGTAGACTGGTATGTGGCGCAGACTAAAGGTACATGTTGCCACTAGTGTTACATAAGCGTATTTGTACTCTGGAGCATGTGTCTATGGTAGGTGCAACAAGAGGCCCCTCTGTATTCGTACAAATGCATAAGTTATGCACGAGTTACCTAACGAGCGAAACTCATTGATTGAGCTGAGCTGCCTGGAACTTAATCCGTGCAAGAAGTTGACATGATTCGGTACTTGGAGCAGATTTCAACGGCATATGGACGCTGGAAAATAATACCGCCCCCTGTCCGGGATATTTTTCAGCGAATTGGGACCCCTCACCCCTTCGGACTCAGCCGAAGAAGAGAAAGAAGAGAAGACGAGACGGTACAATACGGATTAAGGTGGGGTCTTCAACAAGTTGCGGTTACGGATTAAAGGGGAGGGGACGGTGCGGAGAATAGAGATGAGTACTGTGCGGTACAGCCAGGAGCCTGACCTACGCCGGCTATTTTCTGACATCATGTGCAGCCTTATTCTTGCACACTGTACGAGTAACGACGGTCTCGGCGTTACGGATTATTCTGCTGCGGTTTTGGAGTTCACAGTTCGCGCTTCAGAAACCGCAGCTACGACTCTAGTTTTAGCGGGTATCGTTTCACTACTGCCTCGTTGGGTTAGTCTCGATATGCGCCGATGTACCCTGTACATACGAGGGGAAATCCTGGTGAGATCTCGACATGGAAGTACGGAATACTTTTTAGAAGATTCCATGTGTTGAATACGGAATTATTTTGTTGAAGATACGGAAAGACGGAATCATACCCAAAAAGAGGCACCCTATCTGCACCCTCGAACTGCAGCGGCCCGCTGCATGATGACGTTGCTGGTGAATCCTTCCAAGATAGAGAATGGAGGGATGGGGAATGGATTGTTACCACGGGTTTGACTGCCGGCAGTCGGTTTCTATGTATGTAACTGTCTGTATTGTGGAGGGTTTGGTGTGGTTAATGGTATTATGAGTAAAGAGTTGTTGGGTTGAGTCTGGGTGGTTACTTGATCAATTCATAAGTCAGACGGCAATCACGGAATAATAAGTTCTGTCAGGTAAGGTCAACCTCCTGATCTCACCTCATCCGCGAAATAAGAATCGTGAGATGAGTATCCCGATATCTCACGAACTTTTCTCTTGGCGCTTCTACTCAAATTCCCCTATCTCGAAGCTCATGCATCTACTCTCGTTTGAACGTATTCCGTACAACAAGGCGCATCTGTACGACTCGCTGCGTTTATATAAACGCATTCAGGGGTCCAGACAAGTTCAACGATAAGTTCTTTCTTCGTCTCACTTCATATTACACTACGTGCGTATGTATGCATCTACGAGTAGACGACATCTGGATTCTGTTACGGGAATGCGTTGTCGCGCTCTGCCAAGGCATAGCGACGTTGCGAATACTACATACGTGCGTACTTCTTCTCTGTCCAGGTCTGAGAACGATGCAAAGTACTAGACAGACAGCCTGTTATCAGATCGCAAAAGGCGTAGGTATCAGTAAACGTACGCAAGTAAAAAGATACACCCAATCACTTGGTCCACGCCCATCTTCGACCAGTCATCTGCTTCTTCTCTCTGCATCACTACTGCAGGTTCATGCATGGTCAAGTGATCACTCATGTATCATGCTCTGCGGGGGCAAGAAAGATTGTATGGTCCCTTGCAAAAGGGCCGATCATCATGCTGTCGCTTCTTTTGTAGATAATTTGATATGCCGAATAACTACTCGTACTCGTCCTACCTGCAGGACGACGGGGTTGATAGGGCTAGAATGGAGCATGATTGAACTTTGTATTGAGGAGAAACGGGCTCTATAGGACTTGCTCGCTACGAGCAGATTCGTCTATGGGCAATGGAGCACTCTTCTCGGCCTGCGGCTTCTTGACGCCGACGACTACCAAGTTCCGCGGACTCTGCTTATAATCAAACACCGCCTCAACCCAGCAATCCTGCACCAAATCGGAGTGCTGGCGCAAGAACAGCCATCGATCCGTCACGATCAGGGACTCAATAACGACGGCGCTGAACGCCATCAGCGTCCAGATCGCGCTGAGTTCCTTCTTCCGATGTCCGTACTGGCGTTCGTATTCCGCGATTTCCTCATCCGTGATGTCGCTCAGTCTCTCCTCTACGATCTTCCGCTGTTCGAGGTGATCAGACGATGTCGTCAGCTTCTTAATAGCGCCCCGGACGTAGGCGTGCAGTGACTTATAGCAGGGCTTGCTGAGCGAGCCCAGGATGACCGGGTTCGTGCTCGAGTTAAAGGGGCTTGTGTTGGGCGCGTCGGCGTCGGTCTCCTTATCGTGGTAGACTTTCGAGATGACGCCCCGGTCGAGGAAGATCTTCTGCAGGACGGCACGGAAGAAGTGTCGCGTAAAGAAGCCGTCGCTCTCCACCTCTGTCCAGTTGTGTGGGGCTTGACACGCCATCATGCGCGCGGTGATGTTGAGACGAATGCCGTCGTCTTTGTACGTGCATAGACGGTCGCTGAGCGGGAAACCGTGGGTGTCATGCCTCTCCGACTCCCTGATCACGCGTCCGTTGAGGGCCTGGAGACTCGGCCGCATGTAGGGATGCTTGTACGTAGGCGGTCCGAGTTTCTCCGTCATTAAGTTGTAGCAGCAGCCCACAATCGCAATCGCCTGTACCGCCGGGTTCATGACGAGTGACCTGATTCCGTGGTGCGACAGGTTTCCGCAGGAGTGTATCGAGATAGCCATTAACCTCAGATCCTTCTGCATCGCCGCAGTCTGCTCACTCTCCGTCGTTTCTAACTTCCCGATGATCTCCGTCAGATCACCGGATTCTACCCGTCCTTCAATGTAGTGAATAAACCCCTTTCCTTCCTCGGGAGCGTAAACAGACTCCAGCTCTCTAAGGGGCCGGAGATCAACCACGTACTCGTCAGATGTCTTAATAACCTGGTTCGCTCTCTTCAGGGCGCGCTCATCTAGTTGGTCCTCGGGCCTCATGCTGTCAATCTGCTGCATCCAGAGCTTCTTGTTCCGCATAACCTTCGGCTTCTCCGCCACGCGCGCTATTATGTCGAGTTCCTTGGCGCCGGCAATATTGTGTTCTCGGCCCTCGACAGCGACGATCTGCTTATTGTAAGGGTCGCTGGCCAGAGCTCTGCCAAGATAGTTCTGCCCACTGCCAAAGTCAACGAAATGCGTGATGTCGCTGTTGAACTCGGATTTGATATCGCTGGCTAGTTGGTCCACGTAGTTTGCGAAGTTCCTCACTTCGTGGATCTTCTTCGGCTTCATGCCGACTGACATCTGCCATGTCAACTTTGGCAGCTTTTCTTCCCGCGAAGGGTACTCTCGGCTTAAGGAGAACCTCCTTATATCTTTGATGTATTTGATGAGACTGGCTGGCGGTTGAGGTTCTGGCAGGGAGTCGATGTCTTCTTTCGTAATGATGTCTATTAACCTCATGGGATCGCACTGTAGAAGCCATGACTGCCAGTCGTCCGGCACCACCGTACTGAAGAGGCCCGGCTCGCTCGTGAAGAAATCCAATACATGCACTCCACCGCATAGAATCTGGAATGTGTCTGAAGTCGTCACGAATTCCAGGAGGTTGTCCACGTAGTCCTCCGGACTGGCCCAGCAGTCCGCGTAGGGTAGGGGTTTGGTTGGGATCATTTTTGTGTCTGAGTTCGTGTGGACTTTAGTGATTTCAAACTACACGAGTTGATCCCAACAATCTCAATCCCTATACGATGCGGTTTTGCGATGAATCACAAGCCAATTGAGTGAGATATCGTGAACTCCAAACTGGTGGATGAGATGTTTATTCCTGCTGCTAAAAGTCAATAATTGTGACGGTCCTACCCAGCTGGCCTCCAGCTGCCAGATCTGGCCACACGTCATCGTTAACGAGAAGCCCAGAGACATCGTGAAAGCCAGTCCGTCTCCTTCCTTTGATTCATAACAGCTGAATTGGGGTTAATATACGAACATATCTCTATCCAAGGAGTCCCTCGTCTTGATTCGCATCGAAAGCACTTCTGCTACTCATAAGATGTATGGCGGGGCATAGATGTAGCATATAGATGATCGCGCAAAGCTTCAACTCGGCAGGATGATGTCCTCAACGAACGAGGAGGACCCTTTCCTCCAGGTCCAGCAGTGCGTCTTCACCTCGATCGTCTCTTCACATTCTCACAAGACTAACCATGACGCAGAGATGTCCTCGCGCAGATGCAAAATGCCCGCCCCCTCTTCGCCTCCTACCTCCGCATCCGCGGCCTCACCAGCACACCCGCCCAATCCCCCGAAGTCGCCTCCGCGCGCTCGGACCTCGAGTCCGCGCTGTCCACCATCGCTGACGACCTCGCAGACCTCGTCGAGTCTGTCCGCGCCGTCGAGTCTGACCCCTCGCACTACGGCCTCTCCGTCCACGAGCTCACGCGTCGCAAGAAGCTCGTCGCGGAGATCGGCGGCGAGATCGAGGATATGCGCGAGGAGCTCGCGCGGCATAATGCCGGTCTGGCTGCTTCATCTGCTACTACGACGACGACGCCGGGCCAGCGAGCCGCTGCTGCGGCGCGGTTAGCCGCGAACGAGGACCTGCCGCCGCCGAGCGCGTTCGCGATCGATGAGGGCGGGTCGAATGCGGGCGATGACAATTACGCCGAGTTTGAGCATCAGCAGCAGTTGCAGATGATGCGGGAGCAGGACCAGCAGCTGGACGGCGTGTTTGTTACCGTGGGGAACTTGCGCCGCCAGGCGGATGATATGGGGCGGGAGCTGGAGGAGCAGCATGAGATGCTGGACCATGTGAATAACCTCGCCGATCGCGTCGGGGGACGGTTGCAGACGGGCATGCAGAAGCTGGGACACGTGATGCGCCGGAACGAGGACCGGTATAGTAGCTGTTGCATTGCGGTTCTCATCACCGTTTTAATAATCTTGTTGGTGCTTTTACTCGTGCTATAGACAGACGTACGGTCAGGGGTCAGCATCGCTATTCTCATCATGATCATAATCATAATCACTGTTCATTTTGTACGTTTCAAACAAGCAACGGCGCGCTGGCGTGTATTGATTCTTGCTAGTAAAATAAAACTAAAGCCCTTCATGATAGAGAAAGGCTATCATACGCTACGATGGCATTCCCGGAGATGCAACATCAATGTACATTCTATGTACATGCTCTCTTTTGCCTCGAACACATCTATCCACCTGTTGCTGATGCTGTTTATTCACCCCAACGCCTGCTTTCTGGTACACAATGACTCGCGGGCGAACAAACTCATATCCTGCCCGTTTCGTGGGTATCATCCGTATAGGTCACATACGTAGTTGACCGTCTCGATCATAACTACAGTTCCAACCCAATCTCGCGTCTCAGTATTTGCGCGAGAACTTGCAATCCACTCGCACCGGGAGTTCGAGTGGGGACTTTGTTCGGGAACTCGATCAACGCGGAGCGCAGAGCAGCAATGGCAGCGCTTCCGTAAAAGGTGATGAAACGCTCTTCGTACGTTTCGATCATGCCTCTGAGAACTACACACTGGGTGTTGGTAATCTCGGCAGGTGGCGTGTTGACGATCTTCGCCAAGCTTGTCCAATACTTGGATGGAGGCCAAGGATTGGTGTTGGCGGATCTCGAGAAATCTCGAAGGGAGACGGCGGCGTATCCTATAGCGAGGCCCTTCATCCTATCAAGATGCTGTTGCTCTGGAACCCAAGCTGCTCCCTCTTTTCGCCATCCGAGTTGTGCACGACCTTGCTCTGTGTTCTCGGTGCCTCTATAACCGAAAACGACAGGGCAGGCGACTCGGAACTTTGCCATAAAAATATCAATAAGCGTTTTGCCACGCCACAAGTAGGTTTTGTTGGAGAATACCTGGGCCGCGATTACGCCCAGGGGGTCGGCTGCCTTTGGTTGAGAGCCACACTCGTTGACAAATTGGTTGATAATGGACTTGGAGAAGATGTTGAGGAGGTAGATAAAGAGTGCCGGCATTTGCGCTTCGTTGTGCAATGCTCCTTCCATTGGTCCTCGTTGATCCGTGATAAATTGGGAGGGATCAATCATGGCGCATGGAATAGTTCCGCTCAGGGACTCCTGCAGAATGCCCTGAATAGTGGCAACCTAGATCGTTGTTTAGCTGTCGTGAACTGAAATGAGTCAATACTGTTCACTAACCTGCTTCCGGTTTCCTCCCTTTTCGGGGACAATTTGTCCCAGACACTTTCGCAACTCTCGTCGCATGTCTCCCATTCTAGACTTGAGCATTGGTAGAGACTTGGCTTGTTCAGCCAGGGAGGCACGCAACTGCTTCAGTCTCTGGTGGATCGCCAGATATTGATCCGGCAACTGTTGCGCTACGGAGGGCGTCGAGGGGGCTAGCTGTTGGAAAGCTGCGGTGGGCTTCGGTTGCTCCGCTTGCAGACGCTGTGGCTGCGAGAATGGCTGTGAGAATGGCTGTGAGAACGGCTGCGAGGGAATTGCTGGAGTCGTCTTGACCCCATTGGCTTGCGCCACGTTGGCGAAGGGCGAAGCGAATGCGCTCTGAGCTGTTGCAAAGCTCGACAAGGCTGGAGCCAGCTTGCCAGTCGAACCTAGATTGGCAGAGAGCGAACTAGCAGGCAGCGAAGCGCCGGCGCTCTTCGTCTCGGTGACGACTGGAGGTGCAGGACGAGGCGGTTCAGGCGGCAGCGCCGGGGTTGTCTCTGCCTTCAAAGCTCGGAGACGTTCTTGCTCGGCCCGCAAGTCTTTCTCCTTCTGAATGCGTTCCTTCTCGATCAATTGCTGCTGCATGACAAGGGCCTTCTGCTCCTGTAGGCGGCGCATCTCCTCTTGAAACTGGTGTTCGTTAAAGACCTTGATCGCCGCATTGCGGACGCGTTCGTGCTCAGCTTGAGCGAGGGCGAGGGCATCCTGGTGGCTCAACTCGCTATGGCGCTCCTCGCCGTAAAAGTCCGAGAGGCGGGAGCGAGGACTGCTCCATTGTCGCGATCGACGCGATGCTGGAGTTGAACCAGTCATGGCGCAGCTTGAATCGATTAAACAAAGGCTATGAAAATTGCATAGTCCGCGGACAAGGGAAGAGCGGACAGAAGGGGAGCTTGATGATGCTGTCGAGAAATGATGAATTAGTAGCTATTACGGCGAAAGAGTGTAGAGTGAAAAAGAAAGACAGAGACAAAGAGTGGAAGTTGTTGAAATCTGAAGGTCGTGAAAGTCCACATTCCGTTGAAAGACGAGCAGGGAAACCAAGGCTGCTGCATATGTTACGTAATGAATAAGTAACCTTACCTCAGGTACGGCGGCCGGGTACGAGACGGTCCGTGATGAGGTAAATGTTTAGGTACATACCACTCGTACCTTGGGTATGTACTTCCGGGGTTATGTGTTTCGTACTGCCGTGCAAGCTCAATGAATTTGCCAAATGGAACGCGTTCCACCGGTCCAACTTACAGTGGGTCGCCAAAAAAACGAACAGCCGGCCGTTTTCCACCAAAACGCATACAATTAATTGCAAGCCGTAAGATGGCAGGACGGTGCACCATTGATGCCGCCCCAGTTTTTCGGATATGAAGATACGTCTGTCATGGAGCTCGGTTTCTCGGGTTCTTGTCTCTTATGTCCTGGGTCTTCTTCTTAGGTCTTGGATGGTTTATTTGGCGGACGCTAACCACACCGAAAGGGGAATCGAGAGACGTATTTAAATGACGCTCCTCAGGGAGTCTGGGTGAGTTTAGAGTAGTGTTATGATCATGTATCAGGCTCTGACACGTTGTATTGATGCTATGACCGAAGACTCTAAAGTGGAGAAGAAAGAAAGAAAGAGAACTAAGTCTACATGAGTGGGAACCATTCTTATACGCTGCGTCGCCACGTTTTGTGGTGGGGGACATTTTGGCTATGTGATGGGTGACTGTCACAGAAGAGAACAAGATGGATGCTCACGCGGGGCTCAACCTTTCGCTGTATTCTGGTAAGGATACTAAAGCTAAGGAGAGAAGAAACTAACGAAGAAAATGAGAAAACAGAGCGGTATTACATACATGAGAAAAGCGGAGCTGCGGCAATACCCGGCAGCAGGTGTTATGATCATGTAGCAGGCTCTGACACCTTGTATTGATGCTATGAACAAAGACTCTAAACTGGAGAAGAAAGAAAGAAAGAGAACTAAGTTTACGTGAGTGGGAACCTTTCTTATACCCCTGCGTCGCCCGGTTCTGCGGTGGGGGACGCCATAGCTCTGTGGTGGGTGACGAGAAGCTCTGATGTAAGAGACCAGCTGGTCCTAGCGTGAACTGTGAACAAGCGAGCTCCGTGGTGGGCGACGGCGAGCTCTGTTGCTGCAGATGAGCTGGTCCTAGCGTCAACCATAGATAAGCGAGCTCCGTGGTGGGTGACGACGAGCTCCTATGTCAAGCACTGGCGGAAGAGCTCCTGAAATAGTGATGACAAGCTCTGTGATGGCGGTTGCTGCTTAGCCATCAGGCAGAACCGTCACACTTCCCCCACCAAAACGGAGACACGGTGATGAGCCGGGTCAACGTTAACCATGTCGACGACGGCCTCTGTTTCTGCGCTTGTCTCTCGTGCCAGATTGTCATCTGGGTGATCTCCTGCTTCCTTATCCTCTGCCGCAGCCTCAATCCATTGTGTCAGCCTCACGGGAGGCCCAGCAGCTTCCGGAAACTCATTGTGAAATGCTCGAAGTTTCATTGCTGCATTCTTGAAATTCTCGGCTGGGTACCATGTGTCATCGGGATCACAGCCTTGCCAGTGAACCCGATACTGCAATTCCTGTTTTCTGCCATGTATTCGTGACTGTAGAATCGACTCTACCTCGAATTCAGCCTCTCCATTGATTTCTTCAGGCTCGGGAGGTGGTTGAACCTGTTGGGGAAGAGGGTCTTCACTAGCCTTTCGGAGCCTATCAGCGTGAAATAGATTCTTCATCTTGTAGCTGGCTGGCAAGTCTAGGGACAAAGCTGTGGCCCCTTTCCTCTGTGATCTCAAATGGGCCCACCCACTGGGAATCCAGTCTGGTGGTTGGGGATTCAGTACTGAAGCCCTTCTTCTTGAGGAACACCTTGTCTGTCACCTTGAAATCGACGGGCCTACGCTTCCGGTTTGCCTGAATCTCTTGCCGATGTTGTGTGGCAACTCCTGCTTTCAAAGCCAATCTCTGTACCTCTTGGGTTTGTGAAAGGAGCTTGCGGGCTAACGTCTCGGGCTCGGTTTTTTCGGTTGAGTCTGGCAGGTTCCTTGACAAGGGGTTGCGGACTTCCGTGCCTATCAGTACCTTCATGTAAGGGGGCCAGCCGGACTAGGGGGAGAGGTCACGTGCGGAGTAGGGGGCAGCCGGAGGCTGACCGGAGACTGGTTAGGATACGTGGCCGCTCGGAGTAAGTCCGGCTAAACTCCCCACCTCCGGGGCACATTTGTATATTTAGGAATTCCGGGCCGGAGGCCTCCTGGAGATTGGCCAGGCTATAGTCTATGTCCGTACGCACTTCTTGGAATTCTAGCCGTTCGGAGCCATCACCTTGCCTGGCCAATTGCATTTGACCTCCGCGTTACACTCTATAGCCTCTACCTAACCTTCAGGCGACGCGATGGCCGAACGAATGACGACCCGGGCGCAAGCTCGCCGCGAGTCGGAGGAAACCGAGGGGAGACCTCCCAGAACCGGGGGGGCCTCCGCGCGAAGATACTCCGAGCGAGGACGGCACCACGGACTCCCTATCCACAACCTCCGCTCCCAGCGAGATGTTCTCGTCCTCGGACCTCGATCGAGGGCCCCCGCCAGGAAGAAAACCTGGAAGGCATCCCCGCCTGGGCCCGGGCGGTCCTAGAGGCTAACGCCAACATGACCGCCCAACAATCTCGCCAGATAAGACAACAAGAGCGGGAGCTGCGCCGGGCGCGCGAAGACATACGCGCGCAGGCGGAGCGACAGGAACAGCTCCTCCGTCAACTGACAAGCCGGACCGAGAATAAAGGGGACAGCAAACCCCCCGAACTACAACTGCAAACGACTCGGGTCCGGGAGCCACCCCCGCGGAAATCGAAGACTGGATCGCCGCGATCAAGACAGGGCAACAGCCACCGCCCGGGGCGACCAGACCACATCCAGATAGATTGGGCGGTCAGCCACATGGAATGGACCCGGCAGGCGCAATGGCGAGGGCACCTTACGACCCTGCCTTACCCGGATCCGGAGTTCGACGCCCAACTGGAAGACTTCTGGAAGTTCGTCCGGAAGGAAACCCAAGACCCCGAGAAACATGAGCGGGACTATCGCAACCTACTACACACGATGCGACAGAAGAAGGACGAAAGCCCCGCGGACTTCTACACACGCTGGTCGGTACTCGTCCGGAAGCTGTACGGCGGCATCGACCTTACCGACGCGCGCGACCACGCCCACCACTTCTGGGTCCGGTTACAACCCTCGTTGCAACGAGCCATGATCCGGGACAACGTGACACTCCGGGACTGCACCGACGTTGCGTTTCCACGCGGGCGCATCTGGGACTCCTGGCAAGATACGCGATCCCCCCCCACGCCTACGTGGGACGGACTACAGGCAGGGCAGCCAGGTCCGCGAGCCCACGCCCCGTGAACAACACGTACGACGCCGGACCGCGGGGACCCCCCAGCCCCGAATCGAGTCGGAGACCTGCGCTGCTACAACTGCGGACGACGCGGGCACTTTTCACGCGAATGCAGGTCCAGGCGCACAGACGACGCACGAATGCATGGCGGCCGAGGCCCCCGCACCGACGGGGGCCGCGCGACCCCAAGGGCGCGCTGAGCCCCCCCCGACGAGGGGGGAATCCAGAACATAGGAGCATGGTCGGACGAAGAGGAAGAGTTAAAAGGCCGGCCGGAGTAGGACAATACGTCCAGTCTACTCTGGCGGAACCAAATTAGGGCGATGAGTTTGAGCCACCCGTTCCGGGTCACTGCACAGGTCCAACCAGGAGGTGGCCGGGAGGCGAAGGAAGTAACGGTGGATATGGACACCGGAGCACAAGTCAATGTTGTATGTAAAGACTTCGCCAGGAAGAGACTCAAACGAATCGATACCCTTATCCCCACACTCGCGGGCCCCCACGGGGGGACCGACTAACGTGCCACGGAGCTTACGAGGCTGTGGTCCGGATGACCGATGTGAAGGGGGTAGAACGGACGTTCACCCAAGTGTTTTTCGCAGTACGAAGGGAGGCGGGAGCGCCAAAACTCCTGCTGTCACGGCCGGGCATGGGCCGGCAGGGAATAGTATTGGATACCGCGTCCAACCAATGGTGGTTCGGGGGGTACGAGGAATTAGACCCGGAGGAGTTTGCGGATGTCGTGATGTCCGGAGAACAGGCGTACATCGCCAACATGACCGGCCTGGGGTTACAAGGGGAGCTCCCGATCCCGGAAATTGACGACGACGAGCAGCCGGAAGGGGAGGCAATACGCCTGCCCGACTGCTTGCAGCGTTTCGCGCAGGTATACTCGGAGGCTGGCGCCAAAGGCCTACCGGTGCTACCCGACGCGGAGCACACCATAGACCTCGTGGAAGGGGCACGGGTCCCCTTCGGACCCATCTACCCGACCACTGAGGCACAACGGAAGGTACTGGAGGAGTACCTGGAAGAGAACCTCCGGTCAGGGAGGATTCGGTACTCCAAGGCTGACGCCGGAGCCCCCGTACTGTTCGTACCCAAGAAGGACGGCACCCTTCGGCTGTGCGTGGACTACCGGGGCCTGAACCGAGTCACGTCCAAGAACCGATACCCGTTACCGTTGATCTCGGAGATCATGTCCCAACTGGGCTCCGCGAAGGTCTTCTCTAAGTTGGACCTCCGGGACGCCTACCACCGCATCCGGATTAAGAAGGGGGGACGAGTGGAAAACGGCGTTCCGGACAAGGTACGGCCACTTCGAATACACGGTCATGCCGTTTCGGCCTGACAAACGCCCCAGCCACATTCCAAGCCTACATGCATAAGGCGCTGGCTGGGCTGGTCGACCACATATGCGTGGTCTACCTAGACGATATCGTGATCTACTCCCGGGACCGGGAGGAACACGAGGAACACCTCCGGCTGGTCCACGAACGCCTAGCGGAATATCAGCTGTTCGCAAAATTGTCGAAGTGTGAGTTCTTCCGGGACGAGATAGAGTTCCCTGGGGTTCGTGGTCAACACCTCCGGCGTCCAGATGGACCCCCGGCGGGTCACCGCGATTGCCGAATGGCAACCCCCGGCTTTCCGTGCACGACATCCAGGTTTTCCCTAGGCTTCGCCAACTTCTATCGGAAGTTCATAGCGCGGTACTCACACATTACCGCCCCGATCACGGCCCTGCTGAAATCGAAGGATGGAGTCCGGCCACCATTTCAATGGACCGCGGAGGCGAACGAAGCATTTGAGGCGGTGAAGACCGCGTTCACCTCCGCCACCATACTGCGCCACTGGGACGGGGCGCTCGACACGAAGGTCGAGACGGACGCATCCACGAGAGCCGTCTCGGGGATCCTATCGCAGTTGCATGGCGCAGCGTGGCACCCGGTGGCCTACTGGTCGCGGAAGCTGACGGAGACGGAGAACCGGTGGGCCACGGGACAACAGGAACTGCTAGCGATCGTGGAGAGCTGTGAGCACTGGAGACAGTTCCTGGAGGGGGACCGCGAAGCCGTTCACGATATGGACGGACCACATGGCGCTGAAGGGTGTGGTGAACTCCCCGGCCCGGGACCTGAGGGGCCGACTCGCACGGTGGGTGTATCGGCTGGCGCAGTTCGATTTCGACATACGCCACAGGTCCGGCCAGAGCAACCCCGCGGATGGGCTGTCCCGGAGGCCGGATTACATGGCTGGGGACATCCAGTACGGGGACGTGATCCCCACGCTCCAGAAGCGATTGCGACTCCTAGAGGAGTTGCCTGCGCCGCGGCACACGGGCGCCGGGGGCAGACGATCGCGAGGACGCGGGGGCGCCCGGCGAGG
The DNA here is from genome assembly GCA_023079495.1 of Xylaria sp. L1 SY-2022. Lineage (NCBI taxonomy): Eukaryota > Fungi > Ascomycota > Sordariomycetes > Xylariales > Xylariaceae > Xylaria > Xylaria sp. L1 SY-2022. The sequence continues at coordinate 4,983 of JALIDW010000019.1, read as the reverse complement.
GGGCAGCGGCGATGACGACTGCGACCGCCCACGAAAACGACACGCCACCGTCGCAGCGATCACGCGCGCGGCGCAACCGAAGCCCCCCCAGGCGACCCCCGGCGGACGAGGAGGACCCCCGGGGCAGGCGAAGCACGGAGAGCGATAGCGCCGGACCAATACCTGACCGCACACGCGGCGAAGGAAGCCACGAAGGACGAAAAGATGTTTCGGTCGGACACATCGCGGGAATTCTACGACCTGGTCCGGAGACTCCAACAGAAAGACCCGGACGTGGAATACCTCCGGGACACTGCACAGCGCCGGGCGGGGACGCGAGGGGGCTACCACGTAGACCACGACGGCACGCTTCTATTCAGAGGCCGCCTGGTAATCCCAAGGCAAGAGACACTCCGCAGGAACCTAATACGCCAGCACCATGACGACCCGCGGGCGGGCCACGTAGGAGGGAACAAGACGGTGGACCTCCTCAAAAGGAAGTTCCACTGGGAAGGCATGGATCAAGACGTCCGGACCTACGTGATTACGTGCGAGCCGTGCAACGGGAACCGCATCCCTAGGCACAAGCCGTATGGCCAACTACGCTCGTTACCCATTCCCGGACCAACCGTTCCAGGAGCTGAGTATGGACTTCATCACCGGCCTGCCCCCCGTGTAGCCGGATGGACGGGGAGATCTACGATGCCGTCCTGGTCATCGTTGACCGGTTCACAAAAATGGTCCTATTCATCCCCACGCGGAAGACACTCAACGCCGCGGAGTTGGCCCAGGTCCCTGTACGAACAGGTCGAATGCCGTTTTGGGTCGCCAGAAGGCATCGTGAGCGACCGGGACAAACTCATTACCAGCGGGTTCTGGAAAGACCTATGCGAGGAGCGGGAGATCCGGCGCCGATTATCCACCGCCTGGCACCCCCCAAACAGATGGTCAAACCGAGCGGGTGCACCAGAGCCTGGAGACATACCTCCGCAAGTACGCCGCCCAGGACCCGAACGGATGGGCTAGAGTCCTACCGGAGGCAGAGTTCGCGTACAACAACAGCATCCACGCTACCACCGGGTGCTCCCCATTCGAGGCTCTATACGGGTACCACCCGCGGATGATTGAATACGTACCTGCGCGGATGCAGACCAAAGTTCAGGGCGTGCGGGAGCGGCTTCAACACACGGCGGCGGTCCGGAGAGCCCTGACAGAACAGTGGGAAAGGGCCGCGGAGGCCATGCAGAGGAACTACAACAAGAGGCACACACCCATGGAGTTCCGGGTGAACGAAGTCGTAGGCCTATCCACGGCCCACTTCCGGTTCAAGCAAGGCAAGAAGCTGGCACCCACATTGTCACACGGCTAAGGCCGGGACATGGCTCACGATGCTAACCAGTCGACAGGCACGATGCCGGACGCTCCCTCGTCACGATGGTTGGGCCATATCGCGGGAGGCACGGACACGTCATCGTGTCTCGCCAGACATGCATCCACGGGAGGCCTGACGCTCTGTTGCCCCATATATGATCCTTGCTGAGTGTGAAGGATAGGCGGGAGATAACCGCCTGTGCTCGCAGGGGGTCAGGCCCGGAGGAGCCGTGGAGGTCATGGCTCTCGACACGAGGTGATGCATGTCGGCTCAACCGCCGTGGCTCTTTGTGATGATATCCTGTTACGGGGCTCTCACCCTCTACGGCAGCTCGTTCCAGAGGCTTACAGGTATCATCACTATTCGGGGGCGTCCTGCCGAACTACCCGTCCCCCGAAGGACGCTGCCGACATCGCACTATATGTTCGGGCTCTCGGGCTTTGCACAAGCCAATGAGGAGCCCTACGGTTATCGTTAGGTCCCCGAAAGACCCTTCTAGACTCAGGACAAATCCCGAGTCTCACACGACTAAGACGTCATCAATAATCTCTTGAGGACTTTCATTTCCACAGGGTCCGTGGGTTGCTCACCATACTAATAATTTTTCGGAAATGCCCTAAGCGGTGCTGAGCACTCTCCCACGTGCCCCCACTCCTAAGTGGGGTCGGTGGGTATATGGGAAAGCAGAGTTCAAAGCCCAAGAACACACACTCCCACCGTGGTGACTCACGAACCAAACAACGAAAGCAAACGCCCCGAGACATTAGCTATTCCGGTGATCGGAATTAGCCAAATAACAAGCCCGACCACACTATAGCGATATTACGATAGGCCCTTCGAAGGCCGGAGGAGAGAGTTATAAAGAGGGTCGCAAGCCCGGAGAGTTAGAGAAGGAAGGAGGAGTAGAAGCATAGCGACCCTTGCGACCATAATCAATTATAAGCTGAATTGAACTACGTTCCGCGCCTCTAGCTATTGATCCATATCCCGTGCAGTCCGCTACTAGACTATCGTCACGCCTTGTCTTACAGGTTAGGTCTTTAGCGATATATGACCCGCGTCACACACATACATCAAGGTCATCGTCACGGAGAAGGTAGGTCCGCAGGCCTACCGCGTCCAACTCCCGGCCAAGTACTCCAGAATCCACGATGTCTTCCCAGTCTCCTCCCTAGAGCCCTGGCGAGGCAAGCCCCGGGAGGACAACGACCACCTACCTCTCCCGGACCTCGAAGACGAGCAAGACGAATGGGAAGTGGAAGACATAGTGAGACATCGTGATGACCGGGGACAACAAGAGTTCCTAGTGAAGTGGCAAGGGTGGCCGGTCGAATACAACACGTGGGAACCCCGGAGCAACTTGATCGGATGCAAGGAGCTGCTGGTGAGATACGAGAAGAAGGCCCGGAGGAGGCACCCGAAGTGGGATGACCTCCGGTAGAGGAGAACCTCTGGTGAAGACCAGGGACGGAGCCGAGAGGCAGGGGCATGCGACCACTGGCAAGACCAGGGGGGCATCGCCAGCAGAGATAAGTGAGCCGAAAGGCAGGGCATGCGACCACTGGCACGACCAGGGGGCATCGCCAACAAGGATAGCATGAGCCAGAAAAGGCAGGGCATGCGACCACTGGCAAGACCAGGGAGCATCGCCAACAGAGATCAAGTGGACCGGAGAGCATGGCCACGAACTCTACAGGCACCAGCGGACTTAGAAGATCAGAATGAGAAAGACACCCATTCAACACCATTTAGAAGGCAGGGGAGACCCGGTGCCACTAAAGGAACAATACTCCGAGAAAGAAGTGACTCCGAAGAAGAAGAAACAACCCCAAGGCATCACTGGCACGGGACAAGTAAGTAACGAACCAGAGGTACTAATGAGTAAAACAGCACTTCGGACCAAGACAAGGCAAAAGGGAACAGTCCGTATGTCACGTATGTATTCAACCGGATAAGTAAGTAAAAGGAACGGCAGCCACACAAGGCAAAGACACAGAACCTCCGAACCACCAAGAATTCAGCACCATAAGTACAACTGACCAGACAACCCTCCCATAACCACTCCGGACAACCCTGTTACTTGCGAGCCGGAGCCTTCCCTTTAGACTGAGCAGGAGCCCGCGGCTTGCCATAGGTCTTAGTCACCTTAGAGCGAGTCTGGACCTTGGCAGGAATCTCCTCTTCCTCGTCCTCCTCCGCGCCGTCATCCTCCTCAACCTCGAACTCGGGATCCTCATCATCCTCCTGAGTGTCCTCCGGTGGCCTCATTATATCCTCCTCGTCGACCTCCTCGGTAACGCCTGCTGCCCCAACCTCCTGCTCTTCCTCGGCCGGAGCACCCCCATCCGAATCCTCAAACTCCTCGGCCAATGGGTCCAAGGGGGACAACGAACGACGTCGCTTGCGAACACTCCTGGAGGCCTCGGGGACAACAGGACCACGGGCAGAGGTGCCCCTGCGAGGGAACGACGCTCGGGGGCACGGTGGAACAAGGGTTTCATGGGAGAAATAACAGGCACCGGATGAGTCCCGGGGGAGGTGACTGAAGCACGAGAAGTGCCACCTCGCGGAGCTGGGGGTCGAGAGGGACCGAGTAACCTTGGCTGGGACCCGAGTGGAAGGAACCGGAACAGCAGGGGTAAAGATACTCCAAGTCATCGAAATGGCCCTCGTCGACATCCGGAGCATCCCCCTCCTCAATGGAGGGCATTTCCAACTCTGGAAGGCGAGAGGCACGAGAGGCGCGGGTCCGGGCAGGAGCTTTCTTAGCAGGCTTCGGAGCAGGGGTCGTGACGGTGGCCCCGACATCGGTCGAAGGCTGGCCGGATGCTGTGTCAGGGTCCGCGCCGGAGAAAACCAGGGGGCGTCCTTTGTTGCGCAACCCGGGAAGACGAGGGCCAAGGAGGTCCGGAGCATTGTTAGTCGAAGAAGTCAGCAGGTAACGGAAATCCTGCCAGAACTTCGACTCCAGACGGTAGAAGCGCGAGGGGGGGTCCAGGAGGGAGGACCAGTCGGAGGGGTCAGCGCAGTCAGGGAAATGATCCGGAAGGGCATGGAGAGAATCAAAGGAGTCCAGGGCCTCCAACCAAAAGGACAGCTCCTGGAGCTTGAAGTTCGTCAACTCCGGCGGAGGGACGGAGTCCCGGATACGCAGAGCGATTTCGTCAGGGGGCATAGGGTCGCGAAGTTGCGCCCGCTACAAAACACGAAGAAGTCAGGGCCAGCACCGGAGGTATACTCACCACTACACAGGAACCGGATGCGCTTACCATGGTGATCTCGGAGTTCAATTGAGCGAAGCGTCGCAGGGATTGCAGTTCCAGGTGCATGTACGCGGATCGGCAGGCATCGCTAATGTTACTCACCGTCGCCTCCTCCTCTTCCAGGCAGCGCTGGAAGGCAAATGCTGCACTCTCCAAGACCCGGGTCATACGATGCAAGGGGGCGATGAGAGCCGCGTACTGGTTAGCGTTATGACGGGACAAAGGGGGGGAGTGTCGAGAGACCCGAGAGGCGTAAGGCTCCACCCAGCAAGCGAAACGGGTAATAGCCTGGGCCGCACCTAGTAAGATTGGGGGCGTCTATCACCGGGTAAGCGCACCACGACAGAGACGGAAGGGAGGAGCAGAGCG